>BQNB010062758.1:1688-35953 GCA_026074375.1 Tanacetum coccineum
AGTTTATTCACTACGGTGAGTTCATAGCCCCATGTTTTACTATATCAATGATTTACAACTTTTGGGGTGAGAAACATGCATTTTTTTACAAATTGGACGCAAATGTACATTTTATCATGATTACGTGTTTGCCTAAGTAGCGATAACCCACTGTTCCCATTATCATGAACTGCCAATTACTTTGTGTGAGCGCGAATGTTATAAAGAGATCTATTTGGGATTGACATCCCCATCCGGGTGAGTAGCTCTCATTGGTGTCACGGAGTGAACCAACGGATGTATACCATATCGGATTTAGGATGTTTTCGGGTTGAACATCATTACGGGCAATGTGGCAATATTTATATTGCATTTATACATGTCGAGCCTCAATGTCATGAACTTAGGGAAATGTAAATACATTTTGTGATGGGTGTAAAGGTTGCATAATCACGGGAAAATCTTGCGGTCCTACATTACATTTACATAAACCTATGAATTCACCAACTTTATGTTGACATTTTAAAGCATGTTTTCTCATGTCAATGAGGTACAAGAGCAAAGAGATACATTGGTGGTAAATCATTTTGGAGTCATTGCATAAATATTTAGAGGCATTACATTTTGGGGATATTTGTTATGATCTAAAAACTTTACATTTTCAAGTGTGATCAAGTTAAGCCGTTGAGCTTTTGTAACAACATTTATTAAATCCAATGTATCATTTTCAAACGACTCTTTTATGGTCGTTCTCATATCTTGTGTTGTTAATCTATGAAGTAACGCTCCCGGACTCATTATTCCGCTGCAACCCTATTTGGGGGTGTTACAATCAACACTTCTCATATTACGTCAAACTTGATTAGTGATTTGATACAAATGATCTAGTCCCAAAACCTCTTCTGGAGGCGGTCCCTTTAAATAGGGCGGCTCCCTTATATACTAGGCGACCCCCATATATTTATGGGACCGCCAGCAGAGAGTGATGTAATTTTTTATCTTAAAGTTTTTAAAAGGAAACGTATTCACCCTCCCCCCCATAATTTCCATAATTGATATCAGAGTCACGTCGCTCTTGTTTTCAAAACAAATGGTTTTTAAAATAGCGTATGATCCATGTATCAAATTACCCATGAAGGGGGATTAAATATAAAAAGCGTTTTGTTGTTTGATTCGTACTAGTTTTGTTATTAAATATACTTCGTATACTAGCTTGAAGAATTTTTTTCTCAAAAGAACTTAGAAGTGTCAACTTATGTTTGTCTAAGTCGTAAGAGTAGAAATGATGTCTAAAATACGAAATTTATGTGCTGGAACAACTTTTTAAAGTCCTATGTTCTACAGTTAAGTTACAAAATGATTTTGAACAAAAAACGTGTTTTAGGATCACTGATGGCGATCCCATAAATGTCCGGGCGGCCCCCAAATATATCTGGGGGCCGTCACCTTTATGGGGGCCGCCTGTCTGTTTCGTCAGTTTTTGGCAAACTTCGAAAAATCGTATAAAATCAGCCGTAAGTCCGTAGAAGTCGTGCCACCCGCCATTTCGAAGGTATTTGAGTCTACTTTCTTTTAAAGGAACTTCCAAGATTTCATTCTTAAATTAAATAAGTTAGAAATGCAAAATACTACATAGTGGTCAAAACTTTATGTTTTGTTTTAACGTAAAACTTATAGTTTATTTTTTTTTTTCAAGCCAAGCATTTCTAGTCAATGTATCTTTGAAAAATGGTACATTTATATTTTCAAGATATTGATCTTGATTAATTTTTTAAATGGGGAGGAAATTATTTTATTTAGGAATAAAATCAAGCTAAGTATACATTATTGTATTTAATACACAAAACAACGACAAATATCTGTATGTGCATGCTAAACGATTATGTTTATTTACTTGTATCGTATTTTTGTTAATAGATATTATTAAATGAGCATTGCTACTTGTAATTGAGCTATTTATTTATCTAAACACACATCGTGCCCGGTACACTATTTATTTGTTAATGAGTTTTTCGGATTATTGCCTAAATAAGGAATTACATTAGATCTCGTGCTGTTTAAGTTGTAAATAATTATTTGTGCACTCATATAGGCATAGATTACTATAGTTTACAAGTCCTTACATAAACATCTTGCATATCATTTTTGAGAGTAGTCAAACCCATTTAGAAATAGAGTTAAATAGTTTGTCAAGTGAGTGAGAAAAATAATTTCCTAAGATCAATTTTAAAACCATCATTAAAATATTTCAACACAAAAATATCTCTCTTCGAACAAGCATGATCGCCTCAAAGTATTATTCAACGATATTTTGCGTTTGTGTTGACCTCGGGTTGGACTAAACAAATAAACAGATTGTTATTAATACATGGTAATTAAATTAAAAAGAAAAATATATTTTTTTTAACTTTGCCTTGTGCGTTGCATTTGTTCTAACACACACACATAATAATATCTTATTATAAAACGTATAGTATTTTACAAAAGAAAGTTGTATTATAAAAATGGTTAAGAAAAATCATTAATATACTCAAAAAATGTCAAAACTATGCATACTATACATATCAACAAATAGATTATTCGCACATGCAAAAAATATGACAATCTTGAAGTAAGAAAAATTATACTTTCATTATTCATAACTTCACACTCTAGTCTATATTGGGGGGTTGGATGGGGGGGGGGGGGGGGGGGGGGGGGGGGGGGGGGGGGGGGGGGGGGGGGGGGGGGGGGGGGAACAAAAAAAAAATAGGGAATATGTTGGAGAAAAAAAAAATAATTCTGTGTGGTGATTTTTTTATTTTGTGTGGTGTTTTTTTTGGGGGTGGGGGGGGGGGGGGGGGGGGAGAGGTTTTTGATTTTGATTAGTGAGGTTTGGTTGGGTTATATATTTGTATTTATGATTGTGGGAGTTTTTTTGTGTGTGAGTGAGGGTCCCAAGAAAAGTTGTCGAATATATATCGTTCCATTAATTCAAATTTATGATTGATATTATTGGTCAGAATCTTAATTGACAAGGTTTTTGAGTATGGGACAAGAAATTGGATTCCTTATTTGTCTAGCTTTAAATTATAATCAAAATATAAACAAGAGATATTATATCCTTAAACCTACATACTCATCACACTCGATGGATATAGAATAATGACACATCCCTTTCCAAGAGATAGAATATGCATCAGATCATAACTCACCACCTGTGTAAGATGATGTCATATTGAGTCTTACTTGAGGCGCAGCTAGTTTGTTCCAAATATTGGCAAAATAATTCATAAAATACACAATGAAGTAGGATTGACGACTTGAATATTTCATCCAAAATACTCAAGTAATTTACCTTGCAATGCAATTGGTAAAGTCGTTGTTTCTGAAAAGCCAAACATGAGAAAATGCACAACATATGTAACTTTACTCAAACAATTCAAAAGCACAAATCAAAACTCAAACTATCTTCTTATCAAAACTCTCTCTTACTTTACCAAATAAGCATAATATTTCTTCCTAACCAAATGAGAACCCTTTAACCATCAAAGATTAGGATTAAGAAGAATTGAACATATTCCACAAACCATTATCTTGCTTTTTTCAATAAGTGATCGTAAGAGGATTTCGAAATATGAAGATGTTATTATTCAAAACGATACGAATCAATCTCATCAATCAATCTAATTACAAAATTGATAATATGAACGAGTGAAATCGCGACAAGAATTTATCTAGATCACGAAAATATCAATCAAAAGACCATAGATGAATTTTTCCTGAGTCTACATGTTTTAACCATCACTCGGTTATTACATGAAAACACGAAGTCGATTGTCAAGACAACAAGATTAGTCATACGAATTGACATTCACACTCGCAGTGAAGATTTTCATTGAGTCTAAGTAGTTCATATGTAGTGTTTGCTAGCCTATGGTCGAACATAATTATACATTCTAAGCTTAACACACTCTAAGTAGATTGACGAATTTTTGAATTTTCCATCGAAAACTCTAAGTACTCCAACTTGATAAGCAAGTCTTGGATTCAATTTCTAAAAACTGTAAACCAAGAACCTATAGTTTATCATAAGCATCTCTTTGAATAACCTAATTTCACACCACTCCCAAATAGGTGGGAAAATTATCCTTGCCCAAATTTGGCACCTCCACGGATCGATGGATCCTTCTTCTTAGATTCATCTTCGGTTTAGGTAAATTCACCCTATTGCATTAGATTTTAAAACATCTTCCTCATATGAATCTCTTGCTAAAAGGTTTAACATACATGTAACTAACCTTTAGTAAATCATCATCATAATTATGCAAAGAAACATTCACAAGATCTATTGAGGTAAATAACCTTAATTAGATTTCTTTCATAAAAGACAAGCAAATGTGCATTCTGTGAACACTCTCATTATAGAGCATTACACATTGTCACTCTTAAGCATACTCCTATGTTATAGATGACTCATTCTCACTTAAACCTATAACAACTTGTTTGATCTATCATTTAACCTTAGAATTCCACACATTTTAATTAGGATTATGCGAACCAAAATTAAAGCAAGTTATTGCGTCCATGTTAGGAGCCATTTCTGTATAAGATAATACAAATTTTATCTTTGCTACACTTCATTAGGCAAATATAGGAATTCTATTTTGTCTAACATGAGAATGACTACTGGAGAATCTATTGCACTAGAAATTTAATTTGACCTAACAGTTGAATTGCTTCCAAGACTGAAGTTGGGTTTGTGGTATAACCCTCAAAAAGGTCGTGTGTTAGGTAGACAGCCGAAAATATGAGCACCACAAATTGATACTTCATATTCATACTCTAATTATGCGATTAAATCATCTTCCTAAATAAGCCTAGAATAGTCTACATCAATAGAAACATTTGTATTTCATTACGGAGTGCACACTAAGGCAAGTAGAAATTAGGTTGCTCCTTACGTCGAATCTAGACTACTTATATGTTACATATGTGCATTGAAGGTTCAAGCTGGATAACGTTGCTCCCACGTAATGCAATTATATGCTTTCATGTTATCTTAATGCTCAAATTTATTTGCTTAGCTATTGAATGCATGTTTGTTGTAAAAGCGTTGCTTTTTTTAGTCACTTTAGATAAAAATATCTCTTACTAGTTTTATCTAAATTACACATGCTGACCTAAATCCTAAATGCTAACAGTTTTTAACATGAAGATTACATTTAACAATTATCATGTTTTTGTCTGCGTCATCTTACATAAACTTATATGTTAATTTGTGGCCACAACACTATTTTAGACATTAATGTAAGAATAAATAAGGTTTAGATTTCATACAGTCTTAGCACATTATACTGCTGATTATTGTGTTGATGCATGCTTAGATAACTTGTCGAGCTTATATACTATATTCTTATACATCTAGTATATATTTTCTCACAATAGAATATCTTTCTTCGCGCCTGGGTCATCTAACTAAATATTTTATATAAAAGAGTCATAAAATGGTCTTAAATCTTCTAGAGTCTTCCTTCACACATTTCCTTAATCATCATCTCCCTTTCTTCCAAATAATCCACTCGAGTACTGTCACAGGAAAAAAGTTTAGATGCAAATCTAATATACCTTCTAAGCTAGGATTCTGAACAACTTAACATATTTCAACCGAGATATTCAATAATTTAACTTGCAATCGCAAACGTTAAAGTTCATATCCGAAAATCCCTATTCAAGCCTTTTAACAACATTAGTTAAAACCTCTCCTTTTTTTTTTTTATTCTTTTCGACGACAACGCCTCCTTTTCCTTTGACGAAAACATCTTTCTCCTTCGACGAAACACATTCTTTCTCTTTTACGAAACACTCTTTATCTTTCGATCACACCTCTTCCTTCTCACTCAACCTCGCCTTTACAACCATAGAGATGACTAATCTCTTTCCTCTACTATTTTCGCTATCAACCTTAAGATAACCTTATACCTCGTCATGAGATTGTTTTATGAACATTCACAATACTTAAGAAGACCACCATCCGTCTTGATATTGTCAAGCTCGTCGCCTTCATCTTCGTTTGTTTTCTTCTTTATTATTATTGTTATTATTATTATTAAATATTATAATTTTCGCGTATGAAACACACCAAAGATACGTCACCATTTCCTTCGGGACAATGTTCAAATGGAAACATCTCTATTAGAATAGGTTGCGTCTGAAGATAACATCGTCGACATTCTTTCTTTACCCCTCAATCACGAATCGTTAAATTGTCTTTGTGTAGGTCTAGGAATGATGAACGCATTCCGTAAATCTTTCTCTTCTTTTCTACTAGTCTCGATTCAAGTCTATTCTTTATTCCATGCGTCGTGGCAACTTAACTACTTCATCCGAAGTACTTTGAGTATTTTAAATTAGCGAAATGAAAATTAAAATGTCACTCCTTTTACAAAATTCGTCAAGCCCTAAACTCCTCTCCTGTTGGCGGTCCGGAGGCCCCTAGATCTATTCTAGCGGCCCCCCAATATATACGTGGGACCGAGTGCCTGCAGCAGCTTCTTCTAGATATCTGTCATTTCTTTTCAAATCATTAAACAAACTCACCCTTTATTTTTTCTACTGCTAAGAGCTGACGTCTTTCCTACACCCAAACCTATGCCCAATATCTTTCTATATATCAATGGGTCATCCTCACATCCTAACACTCATAAGCATCATTGCTTATGTTGTTAATAGCAGTGGTGAATTCATAATGAAAATTGCGTCTCATTACTCAAAAACACATCCTTACAATCTGTCATAGCTTACAAATCTCCTCAAAAATAAAAATAAATCTTGGTCACACTTCTCGAAAACCTCTTTCTCACCGTCGAAATGGTCTTTTTCACTTCTAAACGGTTCCTCTCTTTCTCAATAATCTTCTCACTTCAGATAGTCGTCTCACTTCTAATAGTCCTTTTACTTTCGATGTTTCTTCTCACTTCTAAACGTTCTTTTTCACTTCTATAAGTCAGGTCTCCTCTAACATTTCCTCTACGTCTAAACATTTTCTTCTCTTTAATAATCCTTGTTACATTAAAATTCCACCTATACTCTCCTAACTTAGATATTTCATCGAAAAATTTAAGTTAATTTGTCGAAATGCCAAAGTCACTCCTCGCTAAACTTGCCACTTTTCTAAAAGTGAAGAATCATAAAGAAGATATTCAAATCTCCAATATAATGAGTACCACATTGTTGATCTCTCATCATTCTCCACCATAAAAGAACATACCTCATTTCACATCCCACATTTGTTCCTCAACATTGTCAACCAACAAAACACCAACAAAAAAAAAAAAATAAACAAACCTTTGGAATTCCCCTAATCATCCACTTTTGTCTCAATAGGATCATATGCACGTCAATTTTTAGTGCAAATGATATATCAATATTTTCTATCAAACTCTCGTCAACACGTTCCTTCTTTAGTATCACTCATCCTTTCCCACTTTTCGGCTCTATGGAATCATTTTCTTTTATATCCAAGAGCATATCGTCCTCGATCCACGTTCATAATCTAGATCTTTTAGACTCTTTGAAGTGTTTGTGGTGTATATAATATAAATAAATAAGTATATATATAAATGATATATAAACATTTTGACATAATTTGCCAAGATCATTAAGTGACGATTCGTCCTACTTTTAAAAAAGTCATCTTCTATAATATTTTTTGTTCACAATAAACGAATCGCAATCTCGTTTATCAAAGTCGATACAAATCTTCTCCGTAAACAATACGTCATAGTGCATTTTAATTATATCATTAGATTGGTTTTTAAATAATGATGCAAGGGAGGGGGGGGGGAGTGGGGGGGGTGTCAGCTTCGCTAACTTTCTTTCAAAAGTGTCATACTTTAGAATAATAAACCTAGAAGTGCATGTCTAAGTTTCCCCCGCTGAAAGAGTTTTGCTATATGTATATGTGCACTTGTCTACTAACTTTGTTTTGTAGCACAACAATATCTTGATTCCTTGGTGCCCCAAACAAGGGGGAACATACACCGAGGGGGAACACCTGCAAGCATTTTGCTTATTTAAATTGCATCGAACTTCTTGAGCATCGATGGTAATTTATTTGATCCATGGATCCGTTAGAGTCAATATACAAGGAATGTAATTATCATGGGGACGCAATAAGCACGGGGGAGCTAGAAGCTATGTGGTTTAATAGAATGGATTTAGTTTAACCATGATGATAGAAGACTTCACTAGGATGATGCAAGCTCACATTTATAGGAAGATAGGATTAGGGATTGTCAAATACGATGAATGGTTTATTCAATACACCAAATGACATCACGTCCTCCACTTCAAAAATCAGCCCTCAACCCGTATTTCTCATGTTGTCTTTCTCTTCCTCCAACAATATACTTGGGAGTCCACCTACCTTTTCCTCATTCTTTTAATCTATACACTCAAAGTACCTACCTTTTATCTCTTACCTACCTCTCATCTCTCATGACATTTTCTAAACTATCCAAGAAACATACAATCACCTTCACTTTTATTTCTCATATCTTCTCCTCATATCTCAAACCTATATACTCGGACACTCTAGCCTTCTTTCTCAGATCCTCCCGGAGCACGTACCATCTTATCATGTCTTCTTCTCAAACCTCCAACGTATATGCTCCAACCATCATCTACATAATATCTTTTTGCTTTGACAAAAGGGGGAAAAGGAAGTGTAAACGAGTAACTTTTAAACTTTACTATATGTTATATTTTGAACCATAATAAATTAGAAGGGTTTTGTCATCATCAAAAAGGGGAGATTGTTAGTGCAAATATTACGATATTTAATTTAAAGCATCACTTTATGTTTTTGATAATGATCAAACAGTGACTTGAAATACTTAACTAAAGTTGCGCAAGATCCTCGTAATCACAAATCATCAATGCATACATGCATCAACATCTCTAGACGTCTCAAGTATGCATCAAGATGGACATTGGTTTACACCCAACGTAAATCACATAAGGTATGTACAAACAAACATTAAACTTATAGGATGATCAAAGAAAATAAGTTATTTAGCATAAAACTTACATTTTAATAATGATAACAAAATAATATTTCAAAACTTAATTAGACAAATTAATTTTTTGAAATTGATAAAGAAATGTTTTCTACAAGATGGTAAATTAATATCAAAATTTAAAATCTGGTTCTTTTCCCCCAAAACATGTTACACTTTTAGCAGACAAGTTTGTCACCACAAAAAGACAAAAACACGAGCATCTGTCGGGGCGGCCCCCTTAAATACGGCGGTCCCCTCGGCGAGGCCTCCTAAATATCCTATAAACAAAGTAGGGATCCACCTCCAACTATTTTTACAACCCTTTTGTACAATTTTCTTTCAGTTCTTTCTCTCTCTAGATCTCACTAAATATCTCTAAATCTTTGATCATTCAACTTGGTTAATCTTGTTTAAATGTGATCAAATCTTTTATCCTTTCCTCTTTCCTCAAGTGCAAGAGAAGAACTTCTCGGTTCATCTTACGATCCGAAGTATGGTATTCAAAGTTAGCCATTTGTAACATTTGTTACATATAGATCGAGTCCATATCTTTCCAATCTATTAGTATTGTTAGATCCAAATGAGGTATAATATTATAGATGGGTTGATATGGGAGTTCGAATAGTAATATTAGTTGCCTTAAAAAACAATGTGAAGTGGTAGATGGTTCAAGCTAAGATTTATGACCGACATTTAGCTTAGTGTCAGAAAATATTGTAAGCGACGCGGTTTATGTGTTTAGGCCATAAAACACAAGGTTTGTTATGTTGGGCCATAAAACATAACAGGTTTGGTTGTACCCGAAGAAGAACTCGACATCTAGCTTAGTGTCAGAAAATAATGTAAGCTTTGGTATAAGGTTTTCTCTGCCAAAAGGGAGCTTGTTGATTAGTGAAGTAACTCTCGAGTTGGATACTCGAGGAGTAGAGTAGGGCGAAGAGGAGCTTCGTGACCGAACCACTATAAATCATGTCGAGTCAGTTTGTGGCATTTTCATTTACCCTTCGCATTACTTAATTTTAATTTACAATTATCGTTTACTTTATTCTTGCATTATACTCATATTGTTTAAATGGTTGTGTATATCATGTTAGTTAAAATTTTGTGTAGTGCTCGTTTGTGCTAAATATTGTGAGTGTGGTTATATTGTTAGAATATGCTTTAGCTATTGTAAACGTATGATCGACACTTCTCATATTGCGTCAAACTTGATTAGTGATTTGATACAAAAGATCTAGTCCAAAAACATCTTCTGGAGGCGGTCCTATAAATCAGGCGGCCCCTTGATATACTTGGCGGCCCCCATATATATATGGGACCACTGGTAGAAGAGTGATGTAATTCTTGATCTTAAAGTTTTTAATGGAAACGTATTCACCCCCCCCCCCCTCTACGTTTTCCACAAACCAAATGTGGCGTTCTAACAATTATTGTGAGTAAACTCTATGAAATTCACTCAACGTTTTTGTTGATATTTTTAAGCAGTATCTCAGGTTAATTATGTGTTGATGGTGGGATGGGGACGAAACTCGAATATCAAGGAATGTGTCTCGGTGAAGCAGTTGCCATAAACTAAACTAATGTATTTCATAAACCAAGTCGTGTTTTTACTTTTAGAATAAATTCCCTGTTGGTAATGGGACTATGTAACTCCTATCTTACTAATGAAATGAAATTGTAGTTTTATAAACGTATCTTTGAACGTTTACTAGGACTCGTGTGCATGTATTATGAAGTAGCACCCTAATTGTTGTATTCCGCTACGTATCGTAGTTTGGGGGTGTAACAATCCTGCATAATTAGCATCTGAAAATCCAGTTAGTTCATAACCAGAATCCTTCGTATACCCAAGACCCATATTGACGATTCCCTGAAGATAACAAAAGATCCTTTTAACCTCCTTGAGGTGCTTCTCGATTGGTTGAGCCTGGTACCGAGCACATAAACAAGTAGCATGTACAATGTCCGATATGCTTGACGTAATATACATTAGGGCACCAATCATGCTATGATATTTCGTTGAGTCCCATTCTTGTCAAGGTCAAGCTTGTCTTTGATCTCCATTGGTGTACTAATGGGATCACAAGTTTCCATTCCATTTTTTAAGGATTTCTAACACTTAGTTGGACTGGTTTATGAAGATGCCACGGGGGTTGGTTAACTTGTAAACCAAGGAAAAACATTATATCCCCCATCATCGACATTTCAAAGTGGCTTTCATAAGGTCAGTAAATAATTAGGTATACCTAAGGTTTGTAGAACCACAAATAATATCATTTACACAGACCTGTACCACTAAGATGTCATCGTTGAAGCGTCTTACAAACAACATAGGATCAATAGTGCCTTTGTTGAAGTGATTCTGTTGGAGAAACTTTGATAATTCGTCGTACCATGCCCTTGGTGCTTGCTTTAACCTGGAGAGTGCCTTATTTTATTTGTAGACATGGCTTGGATGATCAGCATCGATGAAAACTTTAAGTTGACACACCTACAAGTCTTCTTTTAATGAACCATGCAAGAAAGCAGTTTTTACGTCCATTTGGAATACGATGAACAATTTATGTGCTTCATAGGCAAAAAATATCCTGATAGCTTCCATCCTGCAACCGAGAAGCAAAGGATTCTTCGAAATCTATTCCTTCATCATGGCGGTACCCTCTCACAACCAGACGAGTCTTGTTTCTAATGATCGTGTTCTCTTCATCGAGCTTGTTTTTGAATAACCATTTAAAAGTAAGGGGTTTTAGGTTATCTAGAGCAGGAACTAGCACCCATACATCAAGCCTTTTAAATTAGAGAAGCTCTTCTTGCATTGAGTCAATCCATGCAGGGTCGGGTCAAAGGCATAGGACGAGGGTTTCTTCTCTTCTCTATTCAAAACGCCGACTTCAGAGGGAGCTCTCGAAAACAACAACAAAAGAGAAGCGGGGAGGATAGAAAAAAGAATGAGAGAATCGATATGACCGCGACCCTGTGCATTATTTAGACTTCACATGCAAGAAAAGACTCTCTCAAGATTCGAGCGCGCGCGCGCACAAGTCAAGGAATGAATGTGGAGTTGCTAGATTCCTGCACTAGAAAACCAAAAACCCCTTACTTTATAAATGGTATATAGCACAAATACAAGGCTCATACATATGGAAGAGAACACTATAGCATATAGAAGGGGAACAAGGACTCGCGTCAATTGGTTGTGAGAGGGTTAACCAGCATGAAAGAATGTGAAACGGAAGAATATTTCCGAAGAACAAAGTCTCTTAATTGGCTTTCGGTATTGCTAGGATCTGAAGCTATCATAAGATAATTTTTTGCCTATAGAAAGGCACAATGAAGATTATGTTCAATTCTTAGATTCCAATAAATGGACTAAAAAAAAAAAAAAAAAACTGCAATCAACTCTAGGCATGGAATCAATAAATAAGAAGACATTGTAGTGATAGATTTTTGTTCAACTTAAGGAGTTTTCATCGGATACTGATCAACCAAAGGTGGGCCCCCCCCACCAAATTCTACTAAATAAAAGTTAAGGCCACCCTCCCAGATTATAACCAGCAATTCATGTCACCAAGGGGCATGGTACGACGAATTTTCAAAAGATATTCATCCAACAGAATCACTTTCAAGCAAAATGGCACTTATTAGTGGGCCTGAAGAGAAGTTTGTGTAAGAACCAATATCAAACTGAAGAACATCTTACCTTAGTGTAACAAGTTCAGTAAATGATATTTATTTTGGTGGTACCTACAAACCTTAAGGATATACCAAATTAATTAGTTACTGACCTATGAAAGACCACTTTTGTGTAAGAAATGTCGCGAATTGATGGGGGAGAAATATAAAAATGTTTATTTGTTCCCCTTGTTTTAACCAAGGGTTAACCAACCCCCAGTAGCATATCTTCACAATTTAAACCAGGATCCAAACAAAGTGTTAGAAATCCTAAAAAATGGAGCAATAGTAAACTGTGAATCCCAATTAGTACACGCAATAAATGGAGATCAAAAGACAAGACATTGAGACCCGAACGTTGAACAAAATGGGACGCGCAACGAAATATCATGAGACATGAATTGAGGAATGTGCGCCCTAAATGGTATATTACGATCACAGCATATCGGTGAATCAGAATACTTGTACATGCCACTTGTGAATTTCGAGTTCAACTAGATAATAATTTTTATATGTTGCTCGTTTACAGGCTACAACCAATCGAGTCAACACCTCCAAGAGGAGGTTAAAAAGGAATCTTTTGTTATATAATATTCTTTCAGTGAAGACGCTGGTCATATGTGGGAGTTTGCATTATGGGGATATGGAAACGAATGATTCTGGTTATAAACTGAGACTTGGGATTTTATCTAGAATGCTAAATTATCGCAGTATCGAAAGGAGTAAATAAAAGAAAAAAGAAAATAAGTAGAATGAGTGAAAGAAAAAAGGAAGAACAAAAAATAAAAACAAAAAAAAAATTGTTTACACCCGCAAACAACGAAACGAAATACGGACAATACCGATACAACAATTAGAGGAGCTGGGAGATGGGGAGCACCTATCAAAAAAACAAGCCAGAGTCACCTCGCGATCCAGAATCTCCGTTTAACAACAAGCGACCTCGTATAAACTACCAAAGATACTGTTTAAAACAACAACAAATTCATTGTATAGACAAGATTAGAGTTACATCGAGATCCAAAACCGATATCAACCTGGAGCAAAAATTATTATTTCTAAAAAAAGTCCACAACGAACTAACTAATTTGGGTATCCATAAAACATAATAGTTATTAAGTTAATTGGCAAGACTCGACAGATAAATCGAGGAATCAGAATCTAAGGTCACCGAGAACAGGAACCAATTCCATAAGTAAAATTCGCGTTTTCGTCCCATAACACACCCCATCAACAATTAATTAACCCTAGGGATAAAGAAAGATTAAGAAAAAATTCAAACATACCATCTTAAAAAAAATGATAAAAAATGATCAACAAAACGTATGAGTGAATTCATAGAGTATTACCCACAAATCTAGTTAGAACGCACAAATTTGGGGAGGAAAGATATTGTTGAAATAAAAAGGAGACGATAAGGGGGGGGGGGGGGGGGGTTGAATACGTTATCCAATTAAAAAACATAAGTGATCAGAGGAAATACCATTCACGATTCATCTTTGCTAACCAGTGGTCCCCAAATATATAAGGAAACATGGGACGGTGCCGCCAGATAGAGGGTAGTGTATAAATCCAAGGGGACCGTGACCTGATATATTATAGGGACCGCCCCAGTAAGAAGTTTTTATTTCTGGGACTAGATCTTTTGTATCAAATCACTAATCAACGTTTGGACGCAATATGAGGAAGTGTCGATCATGACGATTTTACCAATAGCTAAAGCATAAAATTCAAAAAATAAAAATAACAAACACCAACAACACACTCCAAACTAATATTTATCACAAAGGAGCTATACACAGAAAAAAATTATTTAAACTAACATGATAAATACGAAAAACAGGCACCATTTACAACAAACATGAGTATACTGCCAAGAATAAAAGTAAAGCGATAAATGTATAATAAATAAGTAAAAATGCGAAGGTAAAAAGACAAAAAATGCAGAACTGACACGAAGATTATTAATGAATAAGCTAGGTTAAAAGGTGATCAAATTCACGATGGAATAAGAATATAAGCACCTCTTAGCCGTACGCGATTGTATAATATATAGATTTGAATTCTATGATGGAGAGGCGCCATGCGGAAGCATAGTCGGGCGACGGGCGCGAGGTGTAGGGGTCCGCGAGCACTGCTAACTCCCGAGTATCGCAAAATACCTCGAAGAGGGAGTTTACTTCACTTAATCAATCAAGACTCCCTGTTTGGTGGGGCAAGAAAAACCTTATAACCAAAGCAATAAAATTACATTATTTTCCGACGACAAGAGCTAGATTGGTCGAGTTCTGACTTTGACGTTAAAACCTAAACCTATGTGTATGAGAGAAGGTTTTTATAGGCCCAACATAAAAGATAAAGATATTATTGTAATAACTGATAGAAAGTAAAAAAAAAAACAGGTGAGGGGGAATAAGAGAAGAGCGAAATAAAATATTCAAACCATTTTATGTGTTTTTAGATGGCCTAAACAAACATAAAATGCCGCAGAGTTCGCATTACGAACTAGATTTTCTGACGAAAAAAAAAAGCTAAATGTACGAGTCCTAATCTTAGCTAGAATCCAATCAAACCACTTTCCACCAATGTATTATTTTAAGGCCTAAATTTATACTAATCAACCCACAATCGAAACCACATCTAAATGGATATACAACATTAGTAACGTACACACTAACTAAAAGATTGGAAGAGATAGAATGGAAAACAAAGCCATAATGGAGGACTCGATCTATATTAACATAATGTATACCATAAATGGACTATATATGACACATAACTTCGGATCATTAAAGAAAGACCGAGGAGGAGTCCTCATCCTCTTGCACTTGAGGTAAACAGAGGGAAAAAGGGGAATAAGATAGATATTGATCACATTAGAAAACTAAGATTAACCCAAGGTTGAAATGGATCAAAGATTTAGATGATATTTATAGTGAAACTAGAGAGAAAGAAAACGAACTGAAGTTATAAGAAAGTCAGCCAAAATATTAAGAAAGATTGTACAAAAGTGGGTTGTTATAAAAAAGTTATGGAGAGGACTCCACAGTTATGAAAGGATATCAATAGGCGTGGAAGTCGATAAGCTAGTCGCTCCGAGGGGACCCGTGAGGCGGTGTCGTTTATAATATTTTTTTTTTTATAATTAAAGGTGATGGGCCGACCACCGAAGATAATAGGATAGGATGCAGGATCTCGTTGTTGTTTTCTGTCGTTTATTTTGTTAGTTGACATGTAAGCTAAAAGTATATAGAAAAAGGATGTAAATTGGAAACATATAAAGTGCTAAAGGCTTAGCTTGGTGTTTAGCTGGTAAAAGTGAGATCAGTGTAAGGAACTATGGACATGTTTTTTGTGAGTGAAAAGAACCCTATTTTGAAAATCTTGAAATAATTACACGATAAAAACGAATTTCTATTGTAATTCAAAAAAAATTTTGTCAAAAATAACATATTGAAAAACAAAATTATTATTGTTACTGGCGTAATTTATTAGAAAAATGTAACGAGTATTTAATACAAAAAACATATATTTCCTTTTAATCAAGCCAAAAAACAGTTAAATGTTAGTTTTGAAACAATACGAATAATGAAGAAAAAGAGGATTAACGCATAAATAGAGGGCAAAACAGATGCCTACAGAAGAGCATTTTATGTTTAAATAACGATAATAAAGTGTGTATAAAAACCTAAGTTTTCCATAGCTAAAAAGCATGCAACTAGAGAGAAGCAGCTAGAGATGTTGCATGCATGAAAAGACCCAAGAAATGATTGGGGGGGGTATGGTACGTGAAAACGAGTTAACATTCGCCCTTAACGTGCATACGAATTACAAGAGCGACAAATTCGTCATTAACTAAACATAATAAAAACACAGAAGATGATCGTTATAAATTAAAGGTGTTAACAAAATCTAACTCACCCCACACCCCCAAAAATGTATGGAATCCCCACACAGACACCCACACTGCCACCCCACACGATCACAATTCGTTACCTAAACACCCCTCAAAACCAACAGCGCATAAACCCCCCCCGCCTCTCCAAGCTCAACCTAAACCCCCCAAAAATACCCATCTCCCCGCTCACCAATGGCTAACGGATGCCAGTTAGAGTTCTCCAGCTCCTATTTAAGTCTTTTATAAGGTCTGCAGTCCTCCCAGCATCCTCAAGCTCATGTCCTATTCACCTGTCGGCTCATCCGTCACTCCATTACTGATGCACGCGCACTCCAGTGACAATATCTCATCAGCTTGCGCCGCAATTCAGTGCATACCAGCCCCTATCCTTAGCAGAGACATCGAAACAAGGCACTAAAAGCCCCGCATACCAGCGATCATCGCTTACGTTAACCATACTCAACCCGTACTTACCTATAACTATACACTTCAATCCCTCTCCTATCTTCCCCTTTCTGAGCACCCCTACACAATTCAAATTTTCATTTTCGCTATCGCCTCCCCCCAATCTCCCCACACCTTAATCCTTATCTAAAATCCGAGTCGTTTTATGATCCTTGCACTAAATTCGTACCGGTACTCCACCCCCCACAAAAAGCCACACTGTAACAATAACCCACTCAACCCTCCTTTTTACGACACACTAACTACCACTCCCATATCGCTAAAATGTGCACACAACCAAGTTGCAGACTACAAATCCACACATTTGTAAAAGCCACACATCCACGTACACTTCAGGTTGGGGACCACCAAAACAAAACGCATACAAAAAGTGACACCCCCAGTGCTTATTGCGACCCCATGTATCATTACATATTCCATGTTATATATTGGACCTTAAACACGGAAAATCCATGATGATCAAATAAATTACCCATCGATGTCTCTAAGAAGTTTTCAGTTGCAAATTTAAATAAGCAAAATTTGCTTGCAGGGTGTTTAAATGATACAGACCCCCCGATGATCGGTGTATGATCCCCCTGTTTGGAGCTATCCAAGGAATCACAATATAATTGTTTAGTGCTAACAAAACAAAGTAAGTAGACAAAGTGCAGCATAAATACATAACAATATGAGGCAAAAACGGAACATTATCGGAGAACTAGACATAGCACATCTAGGTTGTTATTATATCAAAAAGTATGACACCTTATTATGACAAAAAAAAGTTTAAGAGAGCTAGCGAACACAAAAATTGCAATCTTACTTTTATAAAAAAAACATACACAATCTAAATGAATAATCATTAAGAAGACTCAAGACGAATGTTTATCGTAGAAAGACAATTAGATCAGCTTTTGATAGAAACGAGAAATTGTAGGATTCGGTTGGTGATTATTGATTTACAACAAAAGATAATAATGAGAATGGAGAATCTTTTATTAACAAGTAGACGAATGACACTTAATATCCTAGTAAAAATAAGTTCAAAACATGTATAAAACACACACTCGACTAATCTAGCACACCCACACAATCACCGTTTCCGCCCCCCCCGACCCCAATCCCCTAGTCGACGGCAACTGTACACAAAACCCCTCCCCCCTGCCTCACCCACCTTCCGCGCGTTCGCGACACTGTCCTCCTCACATCAACAAGTCAATCAAGAGCCCAAGCCAACCCACTGTGCCGAAAAGTGTGGTGATAAAGTATAGGACATCTGCCGAGTCAACCATCCCGCCATGGTCCCTATAAAGGTGCCTATAGTCGATAATCAAGCGCCCCACAATGCACATACCCACTGACAATTCCCCAACAACCCCAATGCCTGGCCAAAATCAGCCACGTTCCCATACGAATCTCCCCCCTATCCTCCTCTACTCCCTACCCCCTTGAAAGACAAATCGTAGTGAAAAATTGCTAAAGGTCTGAATGCTTCCCATAATCTTCGCCCCCTTATGGGCACGAGCCACCATGCGTCACTAACAAACCACTGATTCCTCAAAGCTAGTGCTGCTCCACCCCCCATGATGAGCCCATCAGCAACACCTGTGGAAATAATGAGCACACTCAAGCAAAAAAAGATCAACCACAAACCGTTCTCGCAAACTAGGCCTCGGGTTTAGCGATAGGTAGATACCGAAATGCATATCGCAAATTCCTTAACAAATGACGGAAGAAAAAAAACTAAAAACGGGAATAGAGAAAAGAATGCTGAAATTAAAATAGAAACCCATACACTATTCAAAGGAGCAGTACACTTAAGTAACGCCGAGCGCGTGACCACTTATGAACGCTTACGACCGCCTCCACATACAACGCCTATGACTCGCCGCCCTTAACACTCCTGAGCTCCTCCCCTCTCGCCTCACCCCTTCCACAACTCCTAGTCTCCTCCCACACCAGGCTCTATCTTCCTCAAACAAGGATCTCCCTACCCTCCGCTTGCTCCCGTGTATACGACGATCCCCTAGCCCCCAGACCGTCTTTGAGCTCCCTCAGAGAAACCATCGCCGTGAATGTCCCCGCCATAGACCTTGTACTCAAATCCGACAGCCCGAAGATACATTGCAATACAAAAGCCGCCATCTCCATCCAAACCAACAGTCCCAATCGCCCCCCCCCAATAGTCCACAACGCCCATCCGACACCCCTCCGAATGCATGCAACATAGATAACGGTCCAGAGCTTCATTCGCCCAACGTACATGCAAAACATCTCTCCTGCCACAATATGTGACCCACTATCAAAGATGGAGACTGTTACAGTCCTACCATTCTCAACCCGAGCCCCCCTCCCTTTATCTAAATAAAACCAATAGCAAATTGCCCCGCCCATCTCCCTCACACACCACGCCAATTCCTCTCTCCGTAGCTCTTTATGCCCTTGTCTTTCCCCTCACACATCCAATCTCGCCTCTGATATCATCAATTATCTAGCTATACCACCACAGTTTGTCAAGCCATCACGGCCACTGATCAAATTGGGCCCACGCGGGTATGACTCGCCCACGCAAGAGAGGAGAGTGTGTAAAAGTGGCAGAGGAGAGAGAACAGTATTGATGAACGAATATAGTAAAAGGAGTGACAAATATAATTTATTCAATATCGCATAATTTAAAATACACAAGTATAAGTTAACTTATCGGATGAAGTAGTTTAATTTTGCCACGACGCATGGAATAAAGAATAAACTATTTTTTGAATCGATGACTACGTAGAAGAAAAGAAGAACGATTTTACGGTAATTCGTTCCATCATTCCTAGACCTACACAGAAGGGAACGAAATTTAACTGATTGCACGTTATTGAGGGGTAAAGAAATAATGTCGACGATGTTATCTTCAACGCAACCTAATCAATAGAAGATGTTTTCCATGTTATGAAACCTATGTCCCGAAGAAAAAGAAATAAAAAGATGTGACGATTAACTTTGGTGTTATTTCGATAACGCGAAAATAAATAATAAATGAAAATAAAAAGTGAAAAGACACAATAATAATAAATTGAAGAAAACAAACGAATATGAAGAGCTGACGAGCTTGACATATGATCAAAGACGAAAAGTGGTCTTTCTCGAGTATTGTGAATGTTCCCCCCAACAATCTCATGACGAGTGTATAAGTGTTTATCTATTAAAAAGGTGTATAGCCATAAAAAGAGGTATAGGAAAGAGAATAAGTCAATCTCTAAGGGTTGTCGTAAACGGAGCTCTGGTGAGTGAGAAGTGCAAAGAGGGTGTGGTTCGTCTGTGAATTGAAGAGATCGAAAGATAAAGAGTGGTTTACGTCTAAAGCAAGCGAAAGAATGTATAAATACCCGTCGAAGAAGAAAGATGTTATTCAGTCAAAGAAAAAAGAGGCAGTTGTCGTCGAAAAGAAAAGGAGAGCGTTTTAAACAAATGTTTAGATGAAAAGGCTTGAAATAGAGGGAATTTTTCGGATATGACCTTTAACGTTTGCGATTGCAAGTTAAAGATACTTGAATATCTCTGAAGACATAATAAAGTTAAGTCAAACCTGACTTAGAATGGTAATTAAAGGATTAGCATCTAAACTTTTCCGTTATAAGAGACAAACGCAGATGAACTAAAATATGTCAGCCTCCCTGTCTGCTAGTCCACGAACCTCCCTTAGAGAAGGAACGAAACAAAACATATATTACAGCCCCCCCATTTAAAACACTTTATACAAAAAAATTTAGATAATTGACGAAGCTCAGGCGCTAAGAAAAGATATTCTAAAAGTGAGTAAAATAAAATTACATAGATGTAAAGAAAGCAAAAAGCACACCGCAAGCAAGTATTTAACTACGCAATGCCAACAGGCCACCATCGATCAGCAAGGTTTAATATTTAGTAAGACTTAATGTACATAAAAGCCCTTATTATACCATACAATAACCAAACATAAGTGTAAGTTGCACGGACAATTACCCTAATAAAAGTACAATAGAATGGACGAGCAAGGAAGACACAAGAGAACGCTGAAAATAGATCAAAAGAGAATGCATCCGTAGAAACTGGATAGGCATCTTAATGGAAATTAGGACAATGATTGAAAATAATACCAACACAAACGTGGAAAAGTTATATCTAAACTTCAATGACTACAAAATAAAAAAAGGCAAACTCTATAACAACAAACATCGCATTCAATAGCGCAAGAGCAACAAACAAATTTGAGACATTATTAGAAAACCATTTGTGAGAAGCGATATACGTTAAGCAAAGTTACGTGTGGAGGCAACAGTTATCATCTTGAACCTTCCAAGCCATATTTACAACAATATAAGTAGTCAAGGATTGTACTAAGTATGAAACCTAAATTCACTTTCGATTGCGTATAGTGTGGCACCGTCCTAATGAAAAAACAAAGTCTATATGATGTAATCTATCATTAGCATAATAAGTGAAGAAGCCTTTAATCAAATATAGGAGAATGAATAAGTAGAGAACTAACATCAAATAGTGGTGCTCAAATTATAGGCTAAAAACACGAATTATGTGGTGACCATTTTTAAATACGGGTTTATACCACAAACCAACATCATCTTGGAAGCAATTCAACTGTTAGGTCAAATTAAATTTCTATGCAATAGATTTCCAGTAGTGCTTTTCTCAAGTTAGACAAAATTAGAATATCCAATATTGCCTAATAAGTGTAAAGCACATAAAGATAAAATATGGTATTAACGTATCATAAAATGGCCCTAACATGATTTCCCCTCAACTAACATGCTTTAATAATTTATGGTTCGCATATCCTAATTAAAATGTGGGAAATCTAAGGTTAAATTGATAGATCAAACAAGATGTTATAGTTTAAGTGAGAATGAGTCGTCAATAACATAGGAGTATTGCTTAAATAGTGACAAAGTGTAATGCTCTAATATGAGAGTTTTCACAGAATGCACATTAGCTTGTCTTATAATGAAAAGAAATCCTAATTAAGGTTATTTTACCTCAATAGAACTTGTGAATGTTTCTTTTCATAATTATGATGATGATTTACTAAAGGTTAAGTTACATGTATGTTATCAAACCTTTTAGCAAGAGATCATATGAGGAATGAGATGTTTTAAAATCTAATGCAATAGGTGCTAATTTAAACCTAAACCGAAGATGAATCAAAAGAAAAAAGGATCCAATCGGGATCCCGTGGAGGGTGCCAAAATATGGGCAATGGATAATTTTCCCAACAATTTGGGAGATGGTTGTTGAAATTAGGTTATTAAGAGAATGCTTAAATAAACATATAAGGGTTCTTGGTTTAAGTTTTAAGAAATGACACCAAGACATGCTTAATCACAAGTTGGAAGTACTTAGAGTTTGATCCCTCCCCCCCCCCAACCCGAATGAGAATTCAAAAAACTGCGTCAATCCTACTTAATAGTGTGAAAGTTAGCATCGTATAATTTGAACATAGCTAATAACACAACATATGAACACCTCTATAGCGAACCTCAATGAAACATCATCACAGCGAGTGGTAATTTCAATTCGATGACTAAATCTTGTTGTCATGCAATCGACATCCGTAAGATAATTCCCCAATGTAACAAAAACCGAGGATGTGATTAAATCATTTATAGAGAACTCGGACAAAATAACTATTGGTCGGAATTTGACAATTTGAAAATTTTCGAGAGTCGTATAATAAAACCTAGTCTCGAGAGAAAATTTCAGCAGCAGTTTCATTTTATGTACAGTTATTGTAATTAGAATTGGAATATGAAGATTGATTATCGTTTGTAAAAAGAACAATCTTCATATTCAAAAAAATCCACTTACGATTCAACATATATGAGAAAAAAAGCACGATAATGGTTTGGTGAGAAATTGTGTCTCAATTCATAGACTCGATTAATCCACATCTTTGATGGTAAAGGGTTCACATTTGGTTTAGAAGAGAAATATTAATGTGCGTTAGTATGGTAAAAGTAAAGGAGAGAGTTATTGAATAATGCAGATAGAATGAGATTTTTTGATTTTTCTAATTGAAAATTGTTTTGAGGTAAAATTAACATATGTTCGTGCATTTACAGCATGGTTTGGCGTTTTCAGGAAACAACGACTTCTTAACCAATTAGCATGGCAAGGTTAAATTACTGAGTAATTTTGATGAAATATTCAAGAACGTCAATGCCTACTTCATTTTGAGAAAATTTTATAGCATAATATTGCCAAATATTTATGGAACACAACTAATGGCTACAAGTATGACTCAATATGAACGATATCATCTACACAAGAGAGATTTATGATCTGTTTAAGACATATTCATTCGATCTTTGGAAAGCCGGATGTCACTTATTTTCATATCACAAATCGATGTGCGATTGAGTGAATTGAGTAGTGTATTTAAGATAATATCTCATGTATAAATTTTGATATAATCTTAAAAGCTAAGACAAAAATAAGAAACCAATATCTTTCCATAATTCAAAAACTTGTCAATTGGAATTCGACAATAAAATCAAAGTCAAAAAATATATGAATAATTGAACAGAATATAATATTTACGAAAATCCTTACAATGTCCCCCTCACGAACACTCTTTTTAAAAAAAAAGCAAATAAAAATTAAGTTCATAGTAGTGATTCCCATTAATTCCTAATACAATTTTGATGAGGTGAAGTTATGAATAATGACGAATTAATTTCTTACTTCAAGATTGTCATATAGTATTGCTGTGTGCTTATAACAACTATGGTTGTTGAGATATTGTATAGTATTGCATAGATTTATGAACATTTTATGATTATAAGTAAATTAATGTGATTTACTTAACACATTTTTATACTTAGTCTAAGAGAACACAAAGAACACACATCTTTTTAAGAATACTATAACCGTTTATAAAAAGATATATTATTAAATAGGTTGAGTAGTGGCTTGAAATATGTTAAGAACAAATGCTATAGCACAAGCAAATATATAAAAAAAATATAAATTTTCTATTACTTAATTAACCAATGTATATTAATACAAAGTCATTTATTTTGTTTAAAAACCCACCCGAGGTCAAACAACGAATATGATGCGAAAAATAATTTCGACAATTTGTTCGAAAAGGAGGAGAGGAGAAAATAAGTGTGAAAATATATACTGGAAGGGGAAAAGTTTTAAAATAATGAACTTATGGACATTATTTTCCACCACACTTGGACAAACAAAAGAACAACTAGCCAACTCATTATCGTCTCAAATTGGTGTACCCGTTTACACACCAGAATGATCTGCAAGATGATATAAGTAGGAGACATGTAGACTATAGTCAAAACAATTCCTATATGTACACTCTAGCACAAGATAATTTATAAAACAACATAAACGCAAGAGATAAAGAGTGCAAATTGTAATTCCTAATTAAGGCATACTCCGAAACACTAATAACAAATAAATAGTGAGTCCATAGGTGCATGATTGAGATATTATAAGAGATACATCAGTAGCGACAATTCCCAGAAGCACATGCGTGCACTTTAAGTTATTACTCTATAAAACAAAAATACGATACAGGTAAATAACACACGTAAGTCAAATAGTAGCAAGGGCCAACTATAAAGAAATACCTTTGGGCGTCTAATTGAGATGTATTAAAATACAATGAAGTAATAACTTAGCTTGAATTTTCATCGTAAATAAAATAAATTTCCTACTCCCATAATAAAAATTAATCAAGATCAGATGCTTTTGAAAAATATAAATGAAAACGCTGGTTTTACAAACAAAGGAAGTGATAAAGAAATGATACATATTGACTAAAGAAGATGCCTAGGGGTCTAGTGAAAAAAGAAGACAAATAAGCTACAAGTTTAATCGGAACAAAACGATACCAAACCAGTTGTATGAAAACGCACAAAATGTCGTATTTTGGCATTTTTTGACTATTTAATTTAAGAAAGTAAGATCTCTTGGAGCAGTTCCTTTAAAAAGCAAAAGTAGGGAACTATTATATTCAACCTTTAGCTTAATTGGTGAGATCAATTTTATTTCATATCGAAATGGCTGCTTTGGCACGACTCTCACTACTTGACTTATCAGTTGAATGTAACTCAGATTTTAACTGAAGATGTGTTATAAATTGACCGTCCGGACCCAACCGACGACAAACCATAGACTTGACCGGGTAAACGGGAAGGTCGCTTCACTACGATCCTGCCCCACCAAAAGGAGACGTGCCCCCAGAAAAAAAGATATATTTGAGGGGGGCCCCCCGCATACAAATTAAATGGGGCCCCGGCAGCACCATTAGCACCCTGAAAGACACTTATTTAGTTCCACAAACATTTAGTGTCTCTTAAACAGTGTATGAAACATAGGATGACAATGAAAAAGTTTGCTTCCAATGCAAATAAAGAATCTGTGTATTTTAGATAATCATAAATTACAAACATCAGCACATAGACAACACATAGGTGAGTAGAACACCTTCCAAGTTTAGCTTTAGAGAAAGTATTAACGCTTTATCAAGCTAGTAAAACGAAGTAAATTATATAATAACAAAAATAGTACACGAAATCAAACAACAAAACACTTTTTACGCCTATTTAATGCCCCCTTCATGGTAAATTTGATACATAGATCTACTCTAATTTATAAAAACACACCACATTGTATTATATGGAAAACTAGAGCGCAAGTGAACACTGTATCAACCAGAGAAAGAAAATGGTGATGAAAACAACGTCCCGAAGAAATGGGAAGGTTGTGGTGGGTGGGTGAAAACGTTTATTTTATTTGTTCCAATAAAAACTTTAAGATCAAGAATTACAGTCAACGTCTCCTGTTCCCGCCCTATTTGTCGGCGGGTCCGCCATATAAAAAATATAGAGGGGGGGGGCCCCATGCTGGTAATAAAATCAAGTTGAGCCGCCGATAGATTTAATAGGACCAGGCCAACCATCATAGCAGTTATTTGAGACTAGAGAGCTTTTGTATCAGAAACACCAAATCAAGGTTTTGGTGACAGCAATATTGAGAAGTTCTGAACAAACATGGTTTCACAAAATCTAAAAGCATGTAATACTAACAATGAAAACCACGACTCACAATAATTACACAAAGAGCTACACAAATTGTAAACTAACAATAGGAAAGAACCATCCGGAGAAATTTATATCGGAATTTTAACAAGTGAATAACACATTGTTAGCTACCTTTGTACTTTAAAGTGATCTGGCTTGACTTACAAGAAACAAACCATCTAAATGCTCTTTTTCACTGACTCGGGACTCTCTAAAAGTAAAACGAGTAGGGTCAATCGCCATCCCTGACGCGATACTAGATATAGTAATGCCCGCAGGAGAACCAGTATTTATTAGGAAAACAACCTAAAGGGCTAAAACAGCAAACCGCGCAAACATTTAATTCGACCAAAATAACAAACGCAGACACACAAACACAAATATCAAATTTTGTTTTTAATTAACCCAATATTTATTTTAATAAAAAATAATAAATAAATAAGATCATCATTATAATTAAAAGCGTTGCGTAGTATAACGCGAAAATATCTAGGTTTTGTTTGTGTGGTAAAATCCCAGAAGATTAAAGGATTTTATATATAATTTCGGTAAAAGACGTAAACCGGGTATCACAAAAAATAAATAACAGATATTTTATATAAATATTATTCAAATATTTGAAGAAACCTTAATCAAAGAAAATACTATCATTTATTTATCAGAAAAAGAAAAAAAGATTCGAAACAACAAGTGGCGGCAAGTTCGAGATTTAATGCGTCCGATTAAAGACGTACAAAACGAGACCCGGAACCAATATATTAATAAAAAGTTTCCGAACATTTTATACACATTTGGTCCCTTGTGAGATATTTTACAAAATCATTTCCCCACACATTTGGAACTTGTCATTTTTTCTTTTCTTTCTTTAAATTGTTTAAATATAACAAAAATTTTAAATAACAAATTTTCATTTCTCATCTCAATATATAACACACAACACATCTCATTAACTAAACACTCTCTGCAGCCCAGCCTTCCCGATAGCCCTCCCAGTTATTTATTACGGCGGCGTATGTAACGGGGCAAAAGACACGACGCAGCCACCGACCGGCGGCCGAGAAGTGGACTGCGGGCAGCCGCGGGAAGTATTTCCTGGAGTCCTACCAACCACAAGCCCGGGGAGTGCCCAGCGAGCATGCGGAGTGTTTTTGCGGTCCAAGGAAAGATCTTACCTATCTGACCCTCGAGGTGGCATATAGGGAGCTATAAATATCCGGGACCTAAGACCACAATCACTGTTCCCGCAATCAGGCCGTACTCCAAATACCAACATCCTTAGATTCAATACTCCACACTCACCTCCCACGATCGCCTAACCTCCACGTCGCCACGTACAAAACCACCATGACACAAAAAACCACCAACATCGCGAGGATCCATACAAAACAGCACCAACGAGAGGAAGGATCCAAAACTAACCCGCTTTTCGTCATCACCATTCAACTTACCGTCCATCAAACTCATCAAACAACCACACCACATAAAGAAACTAAGGACACCTTACCCCACGAGCCGCCACTAATAGTGTGCGCTAGTGGATGGAAAATAAGTTACAAACGCACAAAACGGAGTGTGCGTAGTGGGGTTTTGAAAGTTTTGCAAATAAACCCAATGGGGGGGTGTGGGAGGCGGGGGGGGGGTGGGGGGTGAGGGAAGGGGGTTAAGGGGGGTGAGAGTTTATGGGGGGGGAGGTGGGAGGGGGGCGTAGGTGAAGTGTATGTTTTGTATTTTGGTTCGGGTTGAAAAAGGCCAACTGTCTAGGGAGTGCGTTGGGGTTGGGTTATAGAAACAAAAGTGGAGCGTTGATTTTGGCGGTGACGTGGGGTTTGAGCGAATAGGTGTGGGACAACATAAGACAAGGTTCAGGGAGTCGTTGTTGAGTTCTGGAATGGTTGTATTGCATCGTGGCCACGTGATACGGGTGTGTTAGTAATAGACAATTAACCCCGAAGCGGGGGTCATTTATCTGCGTTTACAAACGGTTAGAAGATCCCACACTGGGTTGTCGGGAATGATCTATTATAGCTGTATGGCCGGCCCAGGCACCCAATTGGCGTTATAGGTTTGTTGGTGGCAGCAAGAAAGTGTCCTCACGATGGATGGTAGTGAGTGTCCCTGGGATTGGGGTTCACTAGCGAGAGCAGCAGGATGCGTTGGTTATGTGAGGTGTTTAACGGAGGACAGGGGAGTTCTAGTATTGATTTGATTGTGGTTGAGAGTTGTTAAACACCGGGGTAGATAGGGGTGAGCGTAGGTTTGTTTGAGAGAGGCAGTCAAGCGCGCGGCCGAGCTAGGGCCGGAGGTGCTGAGTAGGTAGCTGGTCCTGGAAGCACAGTAAACGGTGATATAATGACGCAAGTAAGCCGGTGGAGGGATGAGGTTAGGACGATGTATATAGTGTATGCAACACAAGAAGTCGGTAGGGGGGGTGTCGTAGAGTTAGATTTGCGTACTCGGGACAGCCGGTGTGTCATTTTGGAATACGTTTAAATAAAACGAAAAGTTGCATAGAAGAGTGGGCGTGTTTGGTGTTAGGTTATAGCAAAAAAAAAGTGGGATTTTCTTTTTGACGAATGGCAGCCAACCACTGGCGTGGTGCATAGCGTGCGGAAGAGGTACGCGAATGAGGAGGGGTTGATTTGGCAGATTGGAGGGGGCAGCCACCGCCCAAAGAGGGCAGATGTGTTTTGGTCGATGTGATAACAAAGGGGAGGTGGGTGGGGTGTTTTTTGTATAGACGAGAACAAACGAGTAGTTATCCGTTTGGATTTAACGATGAAGCACCACGAGGGTTTTTGTCTAAGTTGATTAAATTGTCAAATAAAATAATAGAGTTTTTAATAAATATTAAAACTGGGAAAAATACACATCGTGGTCTTTAAAATTGGTTAAATAAATATAATATTTTAAGTGGGTTAATTTAGTATATAAAAATGATATATGATAATGTTATACTATGAAAAGCGGATATTTGAGATATTGGGAATGCAGATATTTACGATATATATAGTATATATATATATATATAATATATTGATAAAAGAAAAAGGTGAAGCGGTGGGGAAACGACAGTTGATATGGAAATGTAAAACGATTTTAAACGAGGGACAGTCTTGGCGAAAGTATTATATAAATTCTTAAAAAATAGAAATGGTAATACTAAAGTACACTATTATTTAGAAACTGATAAAAAGTTACTAAATACATTCATGAAAAAATAGTAAATAGTTAACATACGATAACCTGAACAACGACGAAAACTATATTATTTTTAACAATGAGTCGATTATTTAGGCGCGAGTCGTCGAGAAAACTAAATATAAATTTATAAAAATATTAATTTATATTTATAATTATCAGCTAAAAAGGTAACCTAAAAATAAATATTGTGTAAAAGGCTTTACAAAAAACAATTGGTTAACTTAATTGAAAACTTAAAAAAAAAAAAAAAAAACGTACGCTTTACGTTACATAATATTTTTGTTTAATTAAGTGGTGATTTCAGAAAACGAAGTCAAACTAATATGGGTTAATTATTTTATCACAAACATAGACTTGATTATAATACATACCTGCAAGGAATATTATAACCTTTCAATAATCTTTGGAATTGATTATATTTGTTATAAAATTCGCGGTAGGAAATTTATACAGGTTTATGAAAATAACCCTGTAAATTCCTACCGCGAATTTTATAACAAAAATAATCATCCAAAGATTATTGAACAGGTATAAAATATACAATTTCCGGTATTATATAATAAGTGTGAATAAAATAATTAACCCAATTAGTTTGACTCGTTTTCTGAAATCACCACTTAATTAAACAAAAAGTACTTATGTAACGTAATCGTACGTTTTAAGATTTTCAATTAAGTTAACCGATGTTTGTAAAGCCTTTTACAATAATTATTAGGTTACCTTCTAGCTGATAATTATAAAATATAAAATAATATTTATAAATTTTTTTTAATATTTAGTTTCCACACGTCTTCGCGCCCTAAAATAATCGACACCCCCCCCCCCCCCCCCCCCCCCCCCCCCCCCCCCCCCCCTCCCCCCCCCCCCCCCCCCCCCACCCCCCCCCCCCCCCCCCCCCCCCCACCCCCCCCCCCCCCTCCCCCCCCCCCCCAGCCCCCCCCCCCCCCCGCCCCCCCCCCCCACCCCCCCCCCCCCCCCCAACCACTCATTGTAAAAATATAGTTTTCGCTCGTTGTCAGGTTATCGTATGTTACAAATTACTATATTTTCAAGAATGTAGTTTAGTCCCTTTTTATCAGTTTCTAAAATAATAGGAACTTTAGTAACCCATTACTAATTATAAGAATTTATATAAACTTCGCCAAGACTTTCCCGTTTACAAACGTTTTCCATTTCCATAAAACTCGTCGTTTTCCTTTAATCAATATATATATATATATATATATATATATATATCGTAATTATCTGCATTCCCAATATCTCAAATATCCGCGTTTCATAGATATAACATATATATATCATTATATCTAAATTAACCCACTTAATAAATATTATATTTATTTAACCGTTTTAAAACCACCGATGAGTATTTATCCAGTTAATATTTTTTAAACCTTAATATATTATATTATTGACAATTTTATATCAACCAAGACAAACCCACGTATTCATCGTTAAACCAAACGAACCCTCGTTGTCTCGCTATACCAAAACCTCCTTTGTATCACTCGAACCAAACACGCCCTTAGGGCGGTGGCTGCCACCCACAGCAACCCCTGCGTGGTGGCCCCCCCCCCTTTAGCCCATATATCGTCAAACAAACACCCCGCACCTTTTTGCTATAACCTAAACCAAACGCACCCTTTGTTTCTATAAACGAAACCAAACGCACCCGGCTGTCCCGAGTCAAACTCGACACCCCGGCTTCTTTTGTTGCAACTCTACCCGACAACCCCTCCCCCCGGCTGTCCCGGCAGCCTACCAACTCGCACCCGCCCCGGCTGTTTGACAGCCCAAACAAACCAACGACACCCTCTCCCCGGCTGTTTAACCCAAACCAACAAACAAACTCGACTCACCCTCTCCGTTAACCCACAAACCAACGCACCCTTGCGGCTGTGAACCCAACCCGACGCACACTCCCCTCGTGGCTTTCTTGCTGCCACCCAAACCAAACACGCCCTTGGGGTGGGCTGCCACAGAAAACAACACCCCTTGTGGTTATAACCTTAACCCGAACCCACCCTCTTCGTGTTAATTGTCTTAAGACCTAACACCCCTATCCCGTTGCCACGATGCCAAAACCGACAACCCACCCGCTGTTCCACAGCCAAAACCCGACGCACCCTTTGTTTTAATAACCCAACCCAAACGCACCCTAGAGGTGGCTGTCAACCCGCAACCAAACGCACCCTTCGTTGGTGCAAACTACAAACCAACGCACCTCGTTGTGGTGCTAACTATAACCACCACACGCACCCTCTAGTGGCGGCTGTGGTGGTTGTGGTGTTGTTGTTGATGAGTTGATGACGATATGGGTGATGACGACCAGCGGGAGGAGCGGTGGTAAGATGGAACGATGATGGTGGTAATGATGGTGGTAGTAGTGGCGCGTGGAGGAGCGAGTGGGGGAGAGTGAGTATGAGGGTTGGATAGATCCGGTGATGGGGAGTGAATTTTGTTCTTGCCGGGAAATTCCGGCCGGAAAAGTTTTCCGGCGGCGGCGGCATGGTGGTGGCCGGAATCCGGCGGCGGCGCCGGTGGTGGGGCGGTGGCCGGATAATGGGAGGAGGGAGAGAGTGTTTATAAGATGTGTGTGTGTATATTTGAGATGAAATGAAAATTTGTTATATAAAATTTTATTTATATAAAAACTTTAAAAGAAAAATGACAAGTTCACATAGTGTGGGGTGATTTTGTAAATATCTCACAGGGACCAAATGTGTAAATGTTGAGAAACTTTTATAATATATTGGTTTCGGGTCTCGTTTGTCGACTTAACGGACGATTCTTGTTTCGAAATCTCTAAACAAGCGCCATTGTTTTCCGAATCAATTTTCCTGATAAAAATTAGTATTTAGTGATAAGTTTCATAAATATTTTATAACATTTAATAAAATATCTGTTATTTATTTTGGAACCAGGTTACGGACCCTTGCCGACATAAAATTGGATTTCAACTCGAGTAATCGCGTTATCCGCAACGCTTTTTAATTAAAATGATGACTAATTTATTTAATATAAAAATATTAAATAAATACTGATAATTAAAAACAAATTTAATTGTTTTTGTGTGTCTGCGTTGTATATTGTTCGAAAAATGTTTGCGGTGCTGTTTTAGCCCTTTTCGGCTTGTTTCCAGGTCTCGGGCAAAACTAAAAAGTTGTCAGGAATGTCGTTTCCCATCGAATTGCTTTAGGGTCCGAGCCGTGAAAACGTGATTTAGATGGTTGTTCTTGTAAGTCAAGCCAGACCTAAAAGTCAAAGGGCTAAATAGTTAACTTAAAAATCCGCAAAATCCGGATTGTGTTACAATCTTGTTAATTAAAGTGATGTAGCACTTTGTGCCTAAATATTGTGAGTGTGGTTATATTTTTAGAATATGCTTTATGCTATTGTAAACCAATGATCGCACTCTCATAATGCGTCAAACTGATTGGTGAGTTGATACAAAAATCTAGTCCAAAAACCTCTTCTGGAGGCGGTCCTATAAATCAGGCGGCCCCTTGATATACTTGGCGGCCCCCATATATATATATGGGACCGCCGGAAGAAGAGTGATGTAATTCTTGATCTTAAAGTTTTTAATGGAAACGTATTCACCCCCCCCCCCCCTCTACTGTTTTCACAATTGGTATCAGAGCCACATCGCTCTAGTTTTCAAAACAAATGGTTTTTAAAATAGAGTACGACTAGTGTATATCAAATTACCCATGAAGGGGGATTAAATATGAAAAGTGTTTTGTTGTTTGATTCGTACTAGTTTTGTTATTAAATATACTTCGTATACTAGCTTGAAATAAAATTTTCTCAAAAGAACTTGGAAGTGTCAACTTATGTTTGTCTAAGTCGTAAGAGTAAAAATGATATCTAAAACACGAAATTTATGTGCTGGAACGACTTTTTAAAGTCCTATGTTCTACAGTTTAGTTACAAAATGATTTTAGAACAAAAAACGAGTTTTCTGGGTCACGATGGTGGACGGAACAAAAATGTTCGGGTGGCCCCCAAATATATCTGGGGGCCGTCACCTTTATGGGGGCAGCATGTCTGTTTTGTCAGTTTTTGGCAAACTTCGAAAAATCATATAAAATGCCTAATAGGAATTACGCTAGACAGTGCCGGCTATTGGGGTGTGCGAGCGGCGCATCGGCACGGGGCCACCGAGAGAGAAGGGCCACAAAATTCAACAAACTTTCCTTTTGATTAGAAAGACTCTTTCCAGTGCCCGCATTTATTGTTTCGTACTATTAACTGTTATTATTCTATTACTGTAAATTTACTAATAGTGGTAGTATATGTTTTCATGTAGCTAACAATGAATAAAGTCATTCAGGCCCAACTTCCATTTAACTCACATAACATACACGAGGCCCATAATTAATTACCAAACAGATATCCTATTAATAACTTAATGTGTCCTTTGTAAACTAAAAACCAATAATTAGAGTCATACTTGCATTAGCATCTTTATTTTAATGTTTTTGGAAGCTTAGCAGCAGTTTTTACGTGTTATTAATGGCTATCTTTGCTTTTGTTTAAATTTTTCATGATTAGTGGGGCTTTCATATAGTTACGGTACAGGGCCACCTAAATCAACGAGACGGCTCTGACGCCATATTTCTTGCGTTAAGTTGCAAAATTATTTATGCATTGCATATAAGCATAGATCACTATATTTACAAGTGTTAAATAAACATCTTGTAGATCATTTTGAGTGTAGTAACCCTCTTAGGAATGAGAGTCTAATAGTTTGTCAAGTGTGTGGAAAAATAATGTCCTAAGATCATATGTTAAAACCCATCATGAAAATATTTCCAACACATAATCTCTCTTCCAACAAAATGTCTAAATATTTTCACCATCTTGCGTTGTTTGACCTCGGGTTGGTTAAACAAAATAAAATATTGTATTAATACATTGGTAATTAAGTAAAAGAAA
>BQNB010062759.1:0-11747 GCA_026074375.1 Tanacetum coccineum
TCTCACTAAGCTTTTCTTTATTTCCGATTAAGGCTTTAAGAGTTGAAGCAAATTTGGGCATTAGAGTCAAAGCATCCATGAAACTGATTTTGAAACTCATATCTTTAAAGATTTCATAGAATTTCTCTTTTTGTTCGTTAGCATTTTCACGGTGCTTCTCATCATTTTGCCTTGAAGAATAAGGAATCGATGGTTTTGGGTTAGGCATCAGTGCACTAACAGGAACATCAACTGGCTCAGAAACTGGATTTTGGCTTTCAACTGGAACAACCGGAGGTTGGACGTCTTCGGTAATTCCGTTATTAGTAGGAAAAATCGTGTCCTTTGTCACCTCGGTTCTACGTTCTACTACTTTAGGAGAAGAAGTAGTAATCGTAGGTCCTTGATAAGCAACACCGCTTCAGGTAGTAATACCCTTCAAGTCTTCCTTTGGGTTAGTAACAATGTTACTTGGAAGAGAACCTGAACTCGAAGTTAAAGCGGTATTGGAATTTACGAACTTAGAAAACATTTCCGTTCTGGTTTTGTAAACCTTGGCCTTGATTTTGAATATTCCTTAATATTGCATCATTAGCCTTAAAATAATTCTCAAAATCGGTCTTTGAAACACCTTGCATTTGCGGAGCAGGAACTTGATAAGGGTGAGCTCGGTAAACTGGTGGTTGACTAGTCGGAGGTTGGTAAACTTGTCCTTGGTAGAAGTTATTTTCACGATTTTGTTTGAAATTGGTTCCTCGATTTTGGTTGAAATTATTCCCTTGATTCTGATTGAAACGATTTTGATTGTTTTGAATCGGAGGAAAAACAGGAGGTCGGATTTGGTTTGCAACCATCAGAGGTCTAGAATTGGTATTTCCTTGATTAAAATTGGCTGCAGCAGCTTGTGAAACGTACTCTTGAATGTTGTCTCGATAAATGTTGCCATCGGTGGTTGGACAATTTCTATAAGAATGAGCACCTCCACAAGTTACACAACTCTGCTCGACCGCTTTTACGGGTGCGGGAGCTTAGGCTTTTTACTTGTCGATAAGCATAGTCTTCATCTTATTCTTAAGTTCAGAAACTTCGGTTGTAAGAGCAGCAACATCAGGTGAAATTCTGAGGGTAGATGAATTCAAACTCACTTTGGCAACGACTGCCTTGTTTCGTGAATTACGAACCTTGGATTTACTCTCGATAATTCTCAAGCATTCACGAGGCATCTTATCCAAAAAGTTTCCACCCGCAGCAGAATTCAACGAATCTTGATCATTAGCATTCAAAGCATTGTAAAACGTATCTAGCTGATGTAATTCAGAAAATCCGTGATGTGGGCATGCTCGAAGAAGGTCATTAAATCGATCCCAAGCCTCGTAAAACGATTCGTCAAATCTTTGTTGAAATCTCGTGATTTCGTTTCGAAGATTTGTCGTTTTTGAAGGAGGAAAGAATTGATTAATGAATTTTGAAACAAGATCATCCCATGTCAAAATTGATCGAGGAGGTTCTTTTTCTAGCCAAATCCGGGCTGAACCTTCAAGAGAAAATGGAAAAAGCATAAGCTTAATTGACGTGCTCGGGATATCCGGGAATCTCATCGTTGAGGTAATCTTATTGAAATAACGGATGTGAGCATGTGGATCCTCTTTATCATGTCCGAAAAACTGTTTGTTTTGAACAAGATTGATCAAACCATGCTTCAACTCAAAATTAGCATTGATTTCAGGAATTACAATTGCATCCTCGTACCCCTCGGTGGGTGCTTGGAGCAATTGTGCCATAGTCCGGTTATCAGCCATCGGAACTAGGGGAGGATTAACAAAAGGTTCTTCTAAATTAAATGGTTCTACAACAGCCGGTTGGGCTTGTTGTTGACGGTTACGGTTGCGGGTTTGAGAACGAGTGCGCATGCACAAAGTAGAAAAAGAAAATTTAAACTAATTTTTTTTATTTTTTTTTAATTTTTTTTACGGATAACGAGATAGACAACTTAAACCTAATAATCAACAAGCTTCTCGGTAACTCTTCGAAAAGAAAAACGCACAAAGGAGCGGAGGAATAGGAAAGCGCGAAGCTATTAAAAACCTTTTTCCTTTAGGGTCGTAGTTCCTAGGAACAACCCGCCTTATACCCCTCTTTGAGTTTGTTTATCTTTTAAAAGGTGAACCGTACCTCGCAAGTGACACAAAAGGTAAGTTTTTGATTCTTTGGTTCGGGAACTTATTAATGGATAATACTTCAGTTGAAAGTATTATATGTTGGTGTTCTTTTACCAACTTGTGATTTTTATTGATAATTAAAGACAATGTTTTTATCTTTTTGGTTTTTTTTTTGGTTTTTTTTTTATAATAATAAAAAGTAAATATTCACAAACTTCAAGCACAAATAATCAAACTTCGATACGACAAACGCTTTCACTCCTCCCCGGCAACGGCGCCAAAAATTAATTAGAGTAAATTCAACCCTTTTTATATAAATATATAAATATAAATAAATATAAATATATAAAAAGGATCAAAATCCACAAAATCAATGAAACCGGAAGTAGAATAGAATATTCCCGGGTCGTAGTCCCAACGAGGAGCGAATTGGAAAGTCGAAAGTCGGTTTGAATAACAATGCTTGAATGGAAAAGATTTGGGTTTGATTTTCTAAAACTACGAGAAAAATAAGGCAAACTACACTAAAAACGAGAAAATTACACAAATTATACTAAAAACGGAAACGGGAAGCTAAAACGACACACTAAAAACCCTAATTTTTCAAAATTAAGCCTAAATTGATTTTTTCACTTTTAATGGACTTAAATTGACTAAAAAGGAAGTTTAAAGAAAACTAGAACGAAAACGGAGCTAAATTGAGCTAGAAAACACGATAAACGAGAACAGGAACGAATCCCGTTCTTTAAAAAATGAAATTTTGCAAAAATAACCCTACGAAAGTTTTTCTATTTTTCCTAAGTGCAATATGACAAAAGAAAATTTTCTAAAAAAGAATTATATTTTTTGGATTTTTATTTAATTTTTAATAATTAAAAAACAGTTTTAAAGAAAATAAATGATAAAAAATAGTAAACAAAATGGGAAAAATCCCAAAAAATACAGAAAATTAGTTTAAAGTGTACTGGATTTAGGAAAAATAAAAGCTAGAAAAGTGGGCTTATAAATAAGCCGAAATAAGCTGAAACAGCTTATGGGCTTAATGGGTTAAAAGGCCCTTATATAATTAATTTTGCAAATCACTACCGGATGAGCTATTGTAGCATACCGGTAGTGAGTGTGTTATAAAACGTTGGTCGATGGGGTTTGAGGTCCCAAGTTCGAGCCCTGCTCACTTGGGGCTTCCCCTAATCCCAACGTTTTTGTTTTTCATTTTTTTACAACTTTTTAGATAAGATGAAAATAAGCAACTTTAAAAAAAGACAAAAATTTTATAACTAACAAATAAGCACGAAATAAGCTGAAAAAGGTGGCAGTTTGCTAATTTACACTAAGACTAAAAGAGTGCTTAACTGTTAAGCTAACTAGGGGCAAAATAAGCTGAGGAAAGGTCAAATAAGCAAACACTGGGGCTGCCTAAACCTAATAAGCCAGTGCAACAAGAAGTAAGCTAAATAAAACAGACAGAAAAACCAAAATAAGCTATAAGCTAAACCTGTATACCAAACAGTCAAAAGGACCTCTTAGAGCTTAATTTTTAAGCTGTTAGAGGGGCCTAGGGGACTCAAGGCTTATAGGGCTTATAGAATGGCTTATTGGGTTCCTAGAAATGCAAAAAAAATCAAAGACTTAAATGCAAATAAGCAGTTAAATAGGGCTGATAAAGGAGACAGTTTGCACCAGGGGACCTTTTTTCAGTTTTAGGGGCAATAAGCAGGCTTGCTAATAAGCCACCAAATAAACTCTTAATGCAAAATAAAGTCAAAACAGATGGAGTTAAGCTCCTAGAGAGCTTGTGCACAAAAAAAATAGAAGCTAAAAACACTTTTAACTACCTTGATTTTGAAAATGAAAAAGGCACTTTTTAACTAAGAGACACTTAACCAAAATTGAGACAGATTTTTATAAAACAAAAGTAGCTAAAAGACTTTTACTCTAATGCATTTGAACACTTAAAACAACCAAAGAACAATGCTTAAAAACCAATTTTGACAGCCCTAATCAAATAAGCTAATGAAAACTGTTATGACTCAACAGTTTTGAAAACCAAATAGGAAAAAGCTTAAAACAAACTAAAAGACCATAAGACTTTTTAAAACCTGAGTAAATCAACTCAATTAGGCTTGGTAAAGTTAGCTTAGGTGACCCAAAAGGTTTAAAACCTATTTTGACCCGTTTTCACCCTTTGACCCAAACACCCCCTTAAGTTTTAAAAGTGGGATTTTAGACTGAGTAAAAGGGTATTAAGCAAAAGTAATCAAAGACAAATGAATAGCAGACATAGATAAGCAGAAACAAGCAAAGCACACAAAAATTAAGCAGTCAAACAAGCAAAGCAAGAAATAAGCAGTTGGATGGCAAATAAGGCAGTTTTAAAAGAAAACTTAAAGAAATAGCACAATAACATGAAACAAGGACAATAAGCTTAAACAGAACACAAACAAGCAAATAACAATGCAGGATAAGCAGAATAAGCAACAATAAGCACAAAATAAGCAAAGCTACAGTAGAAATAAGCAAAAATGTAAAAAGAGACTTACAAAGTGTCCTATGCTTTTGGCAAGTGAATAAGCTTTCAAAAAGCTTATAAATCAAATCCTAATGCTTACCATAAGCTCTAAAACCCATGGCCATCCTTTTCAAACCATGCTCCTTGCTTCTTTGATAGTTTCCTTGACATTGTTTTTTGGATTTTTGACTTTTTTTGACAGAAAATGAAAGAAGCTTTTGTATAAGTTATTTACAAAGACTTATAAAACAGTATTTAAAGGCAAGTAAGATAAATGAAGGAATTTTTAAAGAAAACTCGAATTTTTCATTAACTTCAAAGAGATTACAATTCTTGAAATTTAAAAGACAGACATTTAAATTGCTTAGAAACTAAAAGACTTAAAAAAAACTTACTTACTAAAAACTACTTGCCAAATGGCTACAATGAGCTCCTATTTATACTAAAAGCTTGAGTCCTTGGTGTGTTTCTTCACTGAGTGAGCTCAGGGGTGTGTTTGTTCTGTGAGGAGAGACTTGAGTTGATCATAGCCATCCAAATTGAGTAATGCCCAAGCCTTATGATCACAACCCTTCAATCTTTGTCTTCATTTGTAGCCGAATAGGATTCTTGGGGATTGCCAAGGTGGAATTTGGTGTTTAGTGTGGTGGGATAAGGTGGTAGGATAAGGTAGACAAAGGGGAGAAGAAAAAGGGATTGTGTTCTTGTCTGTTTGTGAGGGAAGGAGACAATGAACAGTTAGGGCGGGAAAAATGGTTATAACAGGTGCAGGGGTGAAGGTTTGAGGTTTTGGCAATTTTAGTCCCTCATGTTGTATATGTATTTTGCACAATTCGTCCTTTAGGTACAAAGTTAAAAGGGAATTGTCAGGAATGGTCCCTCAGGGTTATAAGTGTGATTACACAGTTAGTCCTTTTGTGGTATAACTTTAGGGGTTTGGCAGAAATGGCCCCCTAAAGTTATATATGGCATAATTACAACTTCAGTCCTTGTAGTATTTATCCTTGTTATACAACTTTAGGATTTGGCAAATTTGGTCCCTAAAGTTGTATTTTCTTTGACTTGATGACTTTTTGGCTTTGACTTTGTCGGGGTTGACTTTGACTTTTTTTGCGGGGTTGACTTTGACTTTGACTTTTTGACTTGATTTTGACTTCATCACGCTCTTTTCGTTCCCGTGCTTGGTTTTGTTGTTTTGGCTTCGATTTTGTCCTTTTCTTGATTATCCGTTACCTGCACAATATAAGTGAAAACATACAAATACAATGTATTTTTGGTACGTTTTTGGTCATTTAAGTCCGGTTTTGATGGAAAATGGTATGTGTAATTAAGCACATACCATTCCCCTACACTCATTTTATGCAAAATAACTTTGATTGAAATTAAGACAAGGTTAAAGACAAAGCAAAGCATGATTAAATATTATTCAAATATATAAGAACAAATAATAAAAATCAAAAACACATGACACTCCTAAAATGCATAAAATAAAAAAGATTGGGTTGCCTCTCAATAAGCGCTTATTTTTGTTCGAGTCACGAGCCTGACTCTACCCTTATTTAATAGTTAAAAGGGAGGGTTTACCTACACTTAAGGTCAAGTATGGGTGATAGTAACGGTACACGCCATTGTGGTAAGAAGGAGCCTTACCTTGAAAAGTGGTAGTTGAATTATATGCTCAAAATGGTGTGCTCCTTTAATCCTAATCTTCTCTACTTCTTTTGGCTTAACGGGTAAATTAAGTCCTCTTCCTAGAAAATAAACTTCTTTAGATTCTAATTCTCAATCATCTTCTATCATCTCCAAATTCAAAAACTTAACACCTAGGGATCCACTTTGTCCTAATAATCTTGGTTTAAATCTATAATGTTTCTTAGGATCATATATACATGGGTGATAATAGCAATACACATCCTTAGGTTGGAAAAACGCCACGTGAGGTGAATGCGGCGTATGAATGGTTAAATGATCTACTACATTCATCCTAAAACTATACGGACTATGTGGTTTGATGGGTGGTTTGGGGCCTCTTTTGTCTCCTAGACTTATGCCTAAGGATGGAGAATTGGGTAAGGGATTTGGTTTTGGATTCGGTTCATCAAAACTAGGAAATTCCTTAGAACTAAGAGATACGTTATGATTAATCAAACCTACATCCTCTAGTTTTGTTTGGTCCAAAGGTTCTACCTTCATATGGGTTCCTAAAGTTTCTTCTACTTCTTTCGGGTAAGTCACATGTGGTGTGTATTTCTCAAATAATGGTAGGATTTATGGGCTTGTATTTTTTACTTCATTATCCATCATACCTAGACTACTTATAGGCTCATCATATGCATTCGTAGAACCTAACCATGACATGCACCTAGGTATCTTAACCCTAACCATCTCATTTCCAACTAATTTAGCCTTTAAATTTGCTATTGATTGATCAGAAATAGTGCTTGTTGGGGTTTTCCACTGTTTATTGCATTGGGCACAATCCTCAATGGTTTCCCATGCTTCTTCAGCACTTAATTCCATAAGGTCCCCTCTTCTGCATAGTCAATATCCCTTTGGGTATAGTTGTCGATATGATCAAAAAAGATTTGAATTTGAGACCATAAACAGAGGCCATGACGAGGGACTTTTTGGATTAAGTTTTTGAAACGAGTCCACGCATCGTAGAGAGATTCATCTTGATGTTATTAGAACAACTAGACATCTTTTAGCAAGATTTCACCATTTTAATCTATCTACACTAAAATCACTATACCTATTCATTTTAAATGATAACTTTATTTACAAAATAAACAAAAGGGTTTTTACGAACAAAAAGAACGAATAAAAGATAGACTAAAGAAAGATAACTAAAAAGAAAAATAAATATCTCACTTGATAGGAATCTCGTGAGTAGACCTAAGCTAGATAGAATCTGAAACCTAGACTATTCCCCAGTAGCGGCGTCAAAAACTTGATACAGATAGTTTTAAACCCGAAAAAGTTTTACAATCCTCCTAGGCAGAGTATCTAATCGTTGTAGTGTAGTATAGGCAAGACTCGGGGAATTGATCATTCTCTAGAGGTATAGTGAGTTAGGTTCGAATCATATGTCACTAAGATCTAAGGGTTGAGGGAAGAGTATTTTTGTGTTTTTATATTTTTTTTAGAAAGCAAGTTGAAATCTCGGGTTTTGAAAGGGGTTTTGATTAAACTAATAACTACTCCTAATTGCAAGAAATGTAAATTGATGGGAAACTCGTATAGGTAAACAAACGTGATTACTTAATCATGCACTACTCCCTAGTTTCTCTCTCTAACTTATTGCATGTCACCCTCGTTAGTGTAATGTGTAAGTATTCCCATTTTTCTATTGTGAGTTGGTTAGAAATGCGTCTATGTGACCACCTAGGTAAGGGCTCCTGGAATGCACCTCACTCACTCAATAATAAATCACGCGCACTAAATACTTAGGAAGGAATCTACCAAACACAACTAGTTATGAAGAGCTAATTGAAGGTTTCATCTAACCTAATCATGTTTCCCTAGACGTCTATGCTAATGTAATATCTTGTTGCTAGTTTTCTAGAGCCTAACGTGCACACCACTAACAAGAAGCAATAAAGTTAAAGATTACAACAAGGTTTCATGCAATCATAAGCAAACACTAATTAATTTAGCCTAACATGTTAATAGAAAGCGAAGAACAACATTGAATAAAAAAACACATAGACATATTGAATGATTAAATGGATGGAAAGACTTCACTTCAATTAAACATGTGAGTATGAGAGTACAAAAGGGTTAGAAAACCCTAAAAATCGTCCAATATGACTGAACCAAAAGTTCTCCCAGGTTTCCACATGAATTAATGAAAAGATTAGGTTTGTATATATAGTTTTTGGGCTCTGACGGCGTCGCTAGGTTTTTGTGACGCCATCAGCCCGTTGATTCCCTTTAGGGTTTCTTCTGTTGGCTAATTGTGACGCCGTCGCTACGTCTTGTAACGTCGTCACTAGGCAATTGTGACAGTGTCAAATTCTTTTTGTGACGCCGTCTCCACACACTGAGAAGTCACACTTTGTGTCCAAAAATCCACTTTCTAGCCATATTTGGTGAAGGCGTCATGATGGGAGTCACCATCTTGAAAAGTTGTGTTTTTGTCTAGTTTCTTCATGAATCGAGCCCAAGTCACGTGCTTTTCTTCCAAATGCTTCCCAAATGCTAATTATACAAAAAGAAAGGATTTAGTACAATAATATAGCGTATTTGCATGATTTTGAGGGTTAAATGACCATGAAAAAGTGTATAAAATGACACCTCATCAAATAACCCTACACTTGGGATTTGTTTGTCCTTAAGCAAATGAACTTTTCTACCTAGTAAATAGTAAAGTCGGGGGCATTTAACCTACCAAGTAAAGATAATTTATGGCACAACCGGACCAACCTTGTAATTAAAAGCACAGAAATCATATACTAACACCTCACATAAGTGTTTGGATTCTCTCTTTCTCTCGGGTGTATAATGAATTATAACAATATAGAAAACGGGAAAATAAACACTCACTACTTATCATAGCATATAAATTACCATAAGCTTGTATCATCAATGAAGGATACAAAATAATTTGCTCCTCCCAAGGATTAAACCGGTGCTTGCCACACATAAAAGTGAACCAATTCTAAAACAAAAACACTTCTAGAATTTGAATTCTTGAATTTTAGGCGATGTTGCTTGCTGATAACACAATGCTCACATAAAGGTAAAGGAACCTTTGTGAGGCCAAGATGTAGCTTTCTTTCCATAAAAATCTTCATTCCTTATTACGACATATGTCCAAGCTTCTAATGCTATGTTGCCGCAACTTTATGACTTGTACTATGTGAAGTAACACATGCTTTCGCCTCCTTAGTTATCTCTCCTTTCAGTTGGTATAAGTTCACAGCCACCTTTTCTTCTTTCATAAGTACAAGTGCGCCTTATATAATTTTCATGATCTTGTTTTGTATTTCCATCTTACAACCAAGATCAGCCAACTGTCCCAGAGATAATAAATTCTTTTTCAAGCCCTCCACATGTCGCACATCCTGAATAGTATGAAATGTACCATCATGCATCTGCACCATGATACTTCCAATTCCAATGATCTTTAGTTCATGATCGTTGCAACTGTACACAGATTCGCCTCTAGAGATTGGTATGTATTGATGAAACCATTCTCTTCTTGCGGTCATATAAAATGTAGCTTCCGTATCGAACAGCCATACATCTGCAAATCTTTTTCTACTGTCATTTACAACTGTTACTTTACAACACAAAGCGTTACCATCTTCTAGAGTGCTAGTGACATTTCCCTAAAGATTAGAGGTATTTAAACCCTAACAATCTTTCTTAAAGTGACCCGGCTTAACACATTTGTAGCATTTAAAATTCTTCTTCCTTCCTGTTTTAGATTTACTATGATTGTGACTTGATAAGTGTTTAATTACACATATCTTTTACCTCTAAAAACGAGCTTAAATGACCAAAAACAGACAAAAACTCATCAAACCAGGATAATTCTCAATTGCAGCCTCGTTGGGACATACGACCCGGGAATATCTCTTCCGGAATCTTTTTATCATTGATTCTCATGTATACTATTTGACGAATCATGACTCCCACTGGAGCTAGATTCCATTGACCTCCCTCTTATCACTGCCAAGGCCTCCACTTGTCTTGAACTCATTTGCATGTCCTCCCTGTTGTTGCGCCTATTTTCTTCCTCTAGAATAACGGCTGCAACATCATCGAAGACTAGATAGTCTGAAATAAAATTACTGGTTAAGTTGATGATAAGCTGGTCATATGAGTCAGGTAAACTTTAAAGTAGAATTTTAGCACGTTCTTGTGGCTCTATTTTACAACTCAAAGACGTGCGCTGAGAAAATATAGTATTCAGGTTATTAATTTGCTCAGTCATTGAAGTAGATTCCGTCATGCGAAGAGCATAAAGTTTCCACTTAAGATTTTTTTTATTGTGGAGCGACCTTGCCTCGTACAATCGAGCAAGATGATGCCAACTCTCCCTTTCACTTTTCTTCTCCTCTATGCTTGACAAAAATCCATCTACTAATGCTAGATGAAGATTTGCAATATCATTTTTGTCCATCTCATCCCATTTACTGTCATTCGTGACCATAACCCGCCTTTCACCAATGGCCGCTAAACATTTATACTTTCTAAGAATAACCTTCACTATGTAGAAACTTAGAATTACACACTCTCTAATTACAAGGATAAATACCAATAATTATATCTCTTGTATTAGGAGATATTACAAACTCTCTAGTATTTCTCACACAAGAACTCTAGTATAGGCACACTTGCTTGCCCATTGACATTATACATGACATTGACATAGTCCAAGTTGCATTGCAAGTTGCTTTCCAAATTGTAGTTAAGATTCCCATACAATGTATATTGATACACGTTAACATTACTAACATGTGTTCACTGAACACGTGTTTAATCATGTTAAAAAGAAAAGTTCCAAGTAATTTAAATTAGAAAGTGTGTTTAACTCAAGCAGTTTGCACTTTAGATTAAGATACTATAAATTTGTATTCGACATGACATATCATGTTGAGTTTATTGTGAGAGTAAAAAATAAAAGCAAACTCTTGATTTCAACTAAACGAAAACACTTTATGTGTTCAACTTAACTGCAACATGACCTATCATGTTAAAATCAAGTTAAGTGGATCTTAATTCTCATGCGTTATGGGTCGGGTTAATGTTTTCCTAATGCAATTTATAAGTAGAAGATAATTTTGTGTTTAATACCCACATTTTAACACATGTTCGCCAAACATACTTATACTCTTTGATGAATGGTTGTTATGTTGATGTACATAGTTCCAACTAAGTAGCTGTGGGTCCTTGTGATTTCCATCTCTTTAGTAAGGCATGAAGTAGTAGTGGAGTACTATTTTATGGATGTGGAGGCTTTGTTTGGAATGAAGGCAAACAACCAATACATATAAGTCCATAAGAGGTCTGTAACCTTTGCCCTTTTTGTGTTCTGAATATTTCATTAATAGTCCTTTGACTATTTAACTTTTGTCAGTTTATTCAGATTT
>BQNB010062759.1:12550-26923 GCA_026074375.1 Tanacetum coccineum
AGAAGAGACACTCTCTCTTTCTTATCTTGTGTGTGGTCACGTGATCGTGCATAGAATAGTGTAAAGTAAAATGCTACATCCACAAAATTTTTACAAACAAACTTTCACAAAATGACTTGTCACCAATTAAATCATCTTATTCATTTCTCTCTCTTCCTTTTAATTTTCCATCATCCTATCAATGCATGCCAAATCATTTTGTGAAACCTTTGTGGATGTAGCATACCTCTTATGAGAAATGATCTTGAAGCAAAAATCTAAAAAAATGACACCTGTCCATAAGCAAATAATCAACGGCTCAAGTAAAATTTGAGTCTCTCAACATTTAATGTCAACAAAAAAACCATCTAAAAAACCCCAACACCATGATTTTTCCCAGATCTCTTTACCGAAAAACAAAATCATTAATCCCTAACCGGTTTTTCTAAATCAAACATCCACAAATCATGTGTTTATTACTATGACGGCTATGAAAACATTACCAAAAATTTCTACCAAACACTTCGGATTCATCTACTAAAGATCCTTCTTTTCATCAAATAACAACAGATCCAAAAATCTTAAACCTTAAATCTACCAATTACAATATGCAAAAAAATCTCCTAGATTTCATGTGTAAGATTGTTTGATTTTGGTAAGATTTATCTTTTGCTTTTTTTTCTTTTTTTTAGGGTTTCCAATTTCATTAATTTTGGGTGTTTTGATCAAAACTCTTATGCTTTCTTGATTGAGTGTAAGATGGAGATGAAGCATCATGAGTTGTTTATCGGAGGTGTTTCGTATACCAATCATTGTTGTAAAAGGTTAGTGTATGTAATTTTATTGTAAAGTTTTTATTTTGATTATAGGTTGAAAAAGTTGAGCGTGTTTGATTAGTGTATTTTTAATTAGAGTAGTAGATAATCATTTGAATCTGTTTGTTTACAGTCAAATAATAAATTTAGGATTCGATGCAACAACAAAAAAGGATTGTGGAATGTATCATCAAAAAGAGGGTGTTTTGGTTGCTCTAACCGAAAAAGACTTCTAAACAGATTACCATGAAAAGTCAAAAAAAAATTACAATTTATAAACAATTTCTATTATAATTAAGTTAACAACACTTTTTCAATTAAAACTATGCATGCCTTATTATAAAGAAATAGTAGCTAAGATGAAAAATAATATTGATTTTTACAGCCAATGGTATGACACTTTGGTAAATTTTAGTGTTTTCTCAGTTATGCTATCAACGACCATTATTTACAATCTAATGCTTTAGGTCTCGACAGAGAGCTTCAGGTGTCGATCGAAAAGCTGTGAAGGTAATGCACATCATGGCAATGAGGTCCCAACTAAGCTCAACGAAGTGGTTCCTCTTAGTTGTAAATCTGCAAGTTGCGTGGTACTCGAGTTTATCTATTAAAGGTGTCAATTTTGACAAGTTAATAAGAACTACACTGCTGCTCATGTAAAAAAGATCCTACATGTCACTTTTTTTTTTGAACGGCGAATTTTATTGAGAGATAAAAAACTAGCAAGGAGCTAGAAGATTACAAAGTGACAAGGTGAGGGTTTTTAAGCCACTCAATCCAACTAAAATAAGCTTTACATCTGTAACGACACCAGTAGAAAGATCTAGATTGCACTTCATCAAAAATAACCGCCTTTGATGGAGACTCAGAACCGAAGATAGTTTTATTACGGAAGTTCCAAATATGCCACCACGTCACATAACAAGCTCCTTCAAAAATACGCTTATGTTTGATCGAAATCCGAAGACTCAAGATCCAAACCAACCATTCTTCATAAAAAGAAACTTCCATATACCGAATATTCCACCAGCTGGTGATCAAATGAAGGATATCTCTAGCAATTTGGCAAGTGAAGAAGATGTGCCTAGTTGATTCCACCGCTTTACCGCATGTAGGGCATATGATTCGCTTGATAGTATATATATAATACTACACAATGCAAATCCCAACCAATTGCCCTTGACCAAGGCAAAAAGTCAAAATTCACAAAGAGAATCAATATATATCCAGAAGTTTTATTTCTCGGGTCGTTATGTCCCAACGAGGTGTGCAATTGAAAATCGAATGGCGAATTGAAAATCGATGCTTGAATAGAAAGGGATTGAATTATGAATTATATTCCTAAAACTATGGGAAAAACAAATTAGGCAAAGGAAACCCTAAAGATATAAACAAGAAAGAGATTTACACAAAAAATACGATAACGTGACCTAAAAACGTAAGCTAAATAACTTAAAACCTAAAACGGGTACGAAAAACGAGGGTCAAAAATCTAAATTACATAATTTAAACCCTAAAATGAATTTTTCACTTAAAATGGGTTCTAAGTGACTAAAAACGAAGTTAAAAAAACTAGATCAAAAACGGAGTTAGTTAAGACAAAAAACGAGTCAAAACAAATACGGGAACGGATCCCGTTCTTTAAAAAGTGAAAATTTGAAAAATTAACCCTACGAAAACTTTAACAATTTTCCTAGAAACTATATGAAAAAAGAAAATTTTTTAAAAAAAAGTTTATATTTTTCTAACTTTTATTTTATTTTTTATGAATTTTTTAAGTTTTTAATGAAAATAAATTATAAAAAATTCTAGAAAAATTACACAAAATAGCTTGCAGGTTAAAGGTCCTATGGAAAACATAAAAAGTTACACAGCTAATCGAATAAGCTGTGTAATAAGCTAAAAATGGGCTGAAGCCTTAAGGGCTAAAAAACCCTTATATAATTAACCAAACAAACCTCTACCGGATGAGCTATTGTAGCACAGCGGTAGAGGTGTTGGTTATAAGAGGGTTGAGGGAGGTCGAGGTCGAGGGTTCGAGCTTCGGCTCACCCTTGACTTCCCTCATTCCCCTTTTATTTTTTTTTCAAATTTTTTTGTTTTTTACAAACTTATTTAGCACGTAAAGATAAGCACTTTTTATAACTACAACTTTTTATAAAAGCTTAAGAATAAGCTGGAAAAAGCACTTGAAATGGACAGAATAAGCTTAAAAGGCTTAGTGGCTTATTTTTTTTTCTTTTTTTGGATTTGAAAAGCTTAAAAAGGAAACCTAACTACAAACTTGAACTTAACTAAGTGTAATAAGCAAATGCAGGTTAAAATAAGCAAGTTTGAATGAGTAAATAAGCCTAAGAAGGAAAATAAGCTTCTGACTAAAAAAATTGTATAAAACAGACAAAGTGACTACTTTGGGCTTATTTTTAAGCCACCAGACAAACTCTTAAGAACCTATAAGCTAGAAAAAGGGAAAGAGGACATAAAAAACTACTAGAAAAAGCAATCTATAATCATTTTGAAACAAAAATAAGCTATGGAAAGCTGAATGAAAAAGGGTGTGACAGACAGATTGCTCAAATCTACTTAAGGCACAAATCACTTTTCTTTTTGGCTTTTTGGACAGATTAAGCAACTCAAATGGTAAAATAAGCAATCACAGATACTTAAGCACTCCTAATAAGCAGATAACAACAAAAAGCAATAATTAAAAATCACCAAATAAGCCAGAATTTGGCTTATTTAAATCTCAGCACCAGGGGAACCCATTTGGATTTGGCAGATTAACAAATAAGCTCAAAATAAGCTGAAATTCCTAAAAAGCTATCTAAACTAACTTAATATACCTAATGCATTAAGAAATAAGCAAAATCAATAAGCCATAAGCTTAAATAAGCCAAATGAGCTCTTGAGCTTAAGACTGTTTGAAAAACAGTCTTTGGACCACTTTTCAAGCTTAAAAATAAGCCACCTAGAAGGTGTCTTAAGGCTTATGGCTTATGGAGCTTAAAGAAGAGCTTATGGGCTTTCTAAAAATGGAAAAAGCAAACAATTTGACAGACTAGAAAGCAATTAAATTGGGCTGCTAAAAAGCTGTTTTACACCAGGGGAGGGTTTAAGCTTCCTAGGGGCAAAGTGCAGGCCTACAATTAAGCCACCAAATAGCTCAGAAGTAAAAATTAGTGAAAAACAGTTTGACACAAGCTCCTAATGAGCTTGTGCACAAAAAACTAGAGGCTAATTTACTGATTTGCTAAATGAACTCTTAACCTGAAATTTGACAGTTTGGACTTGATAACTTAATGAAAATTTAAAGCAGATTTTAAAATGACACTAGGAAAGTAAAAAAAATGACTTTGATTACTCTTTTACTCTTCAAACCAAGCATAAACAAAGACTCAAGGACAGATTTTTCAAAAAGCTTAACCAATTAGCTGTTATGAAGAAGATTGACCCTCAGATTAAACCATAAGCTAAGATTACCACAAAAAGTGATTTTGACACTTGACCACTTATAAAAACAGTTAATTAACTCTAATTATGGCTAGTTAAAACTGACTAATAGACCATGACCCATTAACCTACCCATTCTGACCCATTTTGGGCTTAACCCAAACACCCTTTAAGAAACTGGATTTACAAATTTTAACTAGACAGATTGGTTTTTAATGAACAAACTTTTACTACCAGATAATTAATAGCTTAACAGGAACCTAATGAACTTATGGAAACATAAAAATAAGCACAACAAGCAGTCAAATAAGAAATTGCAAATATGGACTTATAAAGGACAGAACCTAAAAGAACAAATACAAAGAAAATAGAAAATAGATAAAAAGGTTCAAATGACAAGAAATGAGATAAAATAAGCAGGTCATAAGTACAATACAACTTAATAAGCTAGGATTAAGCAATGCTACAGTAACTGCTTAAGATAAAATGACAGGAAAGTCTTACCAAAGCCTTAGCTCTAAACAAGGCTATCAATGCTCATTAGAGCTTAATCAACAAAGCTCCAGCTTGTTTTAAACAAGCTGGTAGGTCCAATAAGCACTTCCCTTTCTTGCTTATCATCCAAAAGGCTAAGCTTAGGTAATTTAAGGGGTGAGCTTATATTTTTTTTTGAATTTTCTTAACACATTTTTATGGTTTTCTGAAAACAGATTGTACAAGTCACAAAGAGTTTAAAAGAGCTTAAATAAAGCTAATTTAGAACAAGAAACTTAAAGACAAGTTTGCACAATAAATACCTCCAAATTTGCATTAATTAGAAAATCATTACAAGACTTAAGATTAAAAAGTTTTAAAGTAAAATAAAAACAGAAAAATGACTTAAGATTAGATGCCTCTTCAGGGCTTACAAATGGTCCTATTTATACTAAATTAAGGAGCTTTTAGGTCTTCACTTGCCCTCCTTGCTTTGTGCTTTCTTTGTGAGAGGCTGCCGAGTATGTGCTTCTTGTGTGAGAGGTTTGAAGCTTCAATCTTGACCATTGGTGTCACCTGTGCTTTCTTGAAATCATCACAGCCATTGGATTTGACATTGAGAAATGTGGGATTGCCAACATGGCAATGATGCATATAACTAGGGTTTAGTGGGTTGAGGGTGAGGGTATTATCTGGGTATACCATGGGGGTTGAGTGTTTTGGGGGGAACTTTTGGCGGGAATTTGAGTTTTATCAAGGTTGGGGATAACAGGGGTGAAGTTTGGCTAGTTGGCAACTTTAGCCCCTCATCTCATATATCTTCATTGCAGATTTCGTCCTTGTGATATACATGGTATTGATGTTTGGCAATTGACCTTCAACCTATATATTACAAAATTGCAAAATTCGAGCCTTTTGATACAAACTTTTAGGGCTTGGCGGAATGGCCCCTAAGTTATTACTTCACCCAATTTGCAATTTCAGCCCTTGTCTTTTTATTCTTATAATACAACTTGAGTTTTGGCAATTTTAGTCCCTCAAGTTGTATTTTCTTCACTTGGTTGACTTTTGACTTTGTCGAGGTTGACTTTCCTGTTGACTTCGTCTTTTCACACTTTTCTATTCCGTGCTCGGTTTTGTCCGTTTTTAGCTTTGTTTTTGTCCTTTTCTTGATTATTCGTTTCCTGCACAATACAAATTCAAAACATACAAATACGATGTATTTTTGGTACGTTATTAGTCATTTAAGTCCGTTTTTAATGGAAAATGGTATGTGTAATTAAGCACATACCAGCATAGAATAGAGTCAATATCCATTCCACGACGAGAAATGTTCAATCTAGACGGAAGATTATCTAACTTGATTTTCCAAGCTAAAACATTTACCTTAATAGGCACCGCTTTGATCCAACGAGTGCTAGAAGAGACCTCCGATAACGTGAACTCGTCGATCAATTTTCTAATTGAGGCAACAGTGAAATCTCCTGAACTTTGCAAGGACCAAATCCATCTATCCCTGATGTTTACGAGAGAAGTACCTTCCACCATCGCCTTCAGAGAATCAAACATGTCACTTTTATTTAAAACTATGAAAAAGCCGATCATATCATTAATGTGATGCTTATTCTATATGAAACCCACTATATTGCTACTCTATGTTTTCAATGTAATGTATTAGTAATTTTTAAATGTTGGCTACTCTAATGTGACTTTTTTTGTTTTGTCACTATTTTTAGAATATTGAACAAGGGAAGAGCTAGAGGTTTGGTCTAGATATTCTCTCATCAAATTCAACAAATCTAACAGTGTCATGTACCGACTCGACTGGAGCGCAAATACTGGCTACTACAAACATTATGTGAGTATACACTAATTCTTAATGGACCAACATTATGATATCATGGACTGGATTGTTTTTTCATGGCACATGAAAATCTATAAAGGCCTTAAAGTGGAATAAGTAAAGCAATACAAATAGAAAGTAAGGTTAGTTTATGAACTTTAAGATATAGTTACCTAAAACGCCATAAAGCCTTGCTCCTAAATCTTAGTTTATGATCTTTAAAAATCACACATGGATTTATAATCTAACAAAATGAACCAGATGTTTCTAATAATATTGATTGTAAAAATTAACACGGTGCTCGAATCCTATATCTATTTTCCTCCACGGACTAAAAAAACTCATGTTTATAAACACAGACACTCACACTAACATATTTATTTTAGTGCTTACGCTTCTATTGTTTCAAAAGAAATGTCTTAGTTTAGCTTTAGATCTGCTTTGTTTCTTGTTCTTAATGTTGAAGGGGGGGGGGGGGGGGGGGCATTAAGATGGGTTCAAACAAACTAATTTGAGATGGTTCAAAAAAACGGGATAGATTACATAAATAATTTGAGATGGTTGTATCATCACACGCTCTGACCAGTCAGTAACTTAACAATGATATCTTAGTTGACTTGCAATCAGTGTAATTCTAGACACGGAAAAATCAGCAACCAAACAGCCACTTTGACAACATACCAAACAGCCCTTTATGACAGAAAAATCAGCAACCAAACACCCACTTTAACAAGCAAACCAGCTCTTTTTGACAGAAAAATCATCAACCAATTCATAGTTTAATCGCTTTACCTGCCCTTAATATTTGCGTAAATCATTCTCTCAACCTTTGTTGTATAATGTGTTAAGAAGTAAAGAAGAAAGACGTGTGTTAGGCTTACAAAAACAATTGTGCTACGGATCAATGTTATTTTGTTAAAAAACATTCTAGACATGTAAAAAATTTGTGGATGATGCTTGAACTATTGACCCATTTCAAAATGGATGAAATTGGTATAGATGGTTTTCCACTTCTTATATTTTATATTTTTATGACAATGAAGAAATCACTATGGCATTCATGGTTGCACACAAGGCGGAACCTTTGGGGAACAAAAAGTTAATCCAGGCTCAAGACTGGGAGAACTTGGCTAATTCTTATCGATCTCAATATTGCAATAAAGGTACACATTTGAATCTTTGCTAAAAAAAATTTGAATCTTTATAATAGAAGCTAAATTATATCCCCTTTCAAACGTCGTTAATATGTAGGCTCTATACATAGCTATATATGTTGGTTCATATGTGTGGCGATGCTCGTGTAAGCTTAAAAGTGTGATTCAATTTTCTGAACGAATTGATATTGTTGAATCAAAATTTGCTACCCTTATAAATCATATATCGCAAGAGACGAATATGATATTAACAATGGATTATGAGTTTAAAACATTAAGTTTCTTAGACTTTTTTTTTCAAGTATTGATGTTGTGATTCTGATTTTCTTTCATTGTATATGTTTCTAAAAGTGATTTTGGCGTTGTGTATAAATGTTAAATGGGAAACTACAATTGGGAGTTTGCTTTGAGTTTCAAGCAAGTTAATAGTGTTGGTACCTAATCTAGTTTAACAACTTAGGTGTTCTGCAATTATAAAATAAAAACTGTGTATCCGATTGTAGTAAAACAACACAAGTTGGCAGTACATACTTAAATATTATTACATAAATAAAACATGATTAGAATGTAGGTACTCTTAGGTTACCTCAATAGATCAGTTCCTAAAGAGAGCATATCGGGTAGAGTTATATATTTATATTTTTCATCCTCTTGCGCCTATTCTTGATTATGTTTTTTATATGACAATATACTTGTGGACAATCTTAAGCATTTTATTCATTTTACACATTCTTGGTATGGAATACAAATGTTAAATCTGGATCTCGCACATATTTTGGTACGTTTCATTTTCGTTGTTCGAGTATACTCTATATTTACGGATTCTTATTGTAAATTGCAGATCGCATCAATCATACTTTCTTAGAAGACTGGTCGTAGCTTTACGTATTGTCAGTTTTTGTTTTCGAAATGAAGATCATTAGAGCACATCTCAAGGACATTTTTTAAGATCACGTCATTATTTACTAGAGCAATGTTGTAGTTTTTTGAATATTTATTGTAAAAACATGTATGTGCGACAACTGACAAGTGTCATATTTGAAAATAACATTTTGGGAACTTGCATCATCATAGCGTCTACGTATTGCCGGTCTTTAATGTTTATTCGAAATGAGACTTAGGGTTCTTAGTAGGACGTAATGAAATGTTAAATGAATGGAATAAGCGACGTAATGGAATAAACAATATAATGTAATAATTCATTACCCTTATTAATAATAATATTTGGTTGGTATGATAAGAAGGAATACAATCGATAAGAATTAGACTAAAATGCCCATAGTTAATACGAAGTGTATTTGATGTAGTTAGTTAATGGTGGACTTTTATGTAATTTTAATTACATTACGAATAATGAAAATGGTAGTTTTTGATGTAATGAGTCATTCGTTGTAATGAATCATTACATTGTATAATTCTACAATATACTCAAATTCATGACGACGACGTCGTTTTGTGTATAGTTTTGGTGGTGGGCTAATTCTGGCCTTTTTTCCTTGGCCTAAAATTTTTGGGCTTCTGGCTGGGTTGAGGCTCAGTTTTTTTTCCTTTTTTATACGCAACGATATCTACTACATTCTTCCAGGTGAAGTTTCTACACACACATACACCCAATCAAATCAACGGTGCCTTCCTACCTACGGATCTCGCGATAACTTTGATCAGTGTGTTTAAGCTTACTTCGATTAGTGTTTTTAAGGTACGCACGTTTTGGCCGACAGTGTTTGAATTTTTAAGTTAATGTTCAGCTATGATTTTGGGGTTGAGTTTTTTTATGGATATCTTTTAGAGTTAAATTATTTGAAGATGTTGATATTGATTGTAGGGCCTTGATCATGCCTTTAATTTTTAATTAGGGTTTTTAGGTTTTGGGTTTTTACTATGAATAGTTGGGTCAAATGACCTTACAAGAGTTTTGTTGTTTTGTTTGGGTATTGATTGTAGAGTTTTGGTGTGATGAGTGTTGATGGGTATTGATTGTAGTACTTCTGGATATGACCATATGCCAGTGGTACATACTCTGTATTTGATATTAGCTCTTTTTGAAAATCAAGTTTGAAGTAGCTCTTGATCAAGGTGTATTAAAAATTCAATTTCATTATGAGTACCACATATACGGTTTCTTTTTTACTCTTTTTTCCTATCGCTATTTATTTGATTTCTAAAAGCCCAAATGAACCACAAAGAGGGGTGTCGATAATAACCGAGGTTAGGTTCGTTAGAACGCTTTTGGTTGTTGAAACTGACTTTAAGTATGATGGTGTTTTTGCATACTAAATCACGGTGAAGCATAACAACGTTATCCCAAACGGGCATTTCAAGAATCATTGGAAAAACTATGTAAAGACATAGTCCAACCAATCTGCCCGTAAAATCAGAAGACAAAATGGTTAGGTACTTTGTTATGTTAATTTTTATTTTTGGTTGATTTGGTGACCTCAGTGATATGTGTTACTTTGTTAGTATATGCTAATTTGAGTATATATTTTTGTGTTTGATTGTCGTCAGGTATGAATCATATCTAAACAATTTAATTCTGATATCCTGAATTAAGTACAGTGGTTGCTTCCATGTGTTTCGTCATGCTTTAATACGTTTGTACAAATTTCTAAATGTATGGTTTGTATATAAGCTTATAATGCTTTGTTCACGTTTTATGACAGGGATATGTTCATTCCCATCGCATAGCAGCTAAATGGTCTAGCTGCTTAGCTAATAAGGACGCTTTCATCACTAACGAACGCCGAGTAATTTCCCTTTCTCTTGGCTCATTTACATTTTGTTGACAATAATGATGCAATTACTTAACGTATTTGATGCTTTTGAACATGCGATACATAGTATGATGTTTTTTTTATTATTGGGTTGAATGTCCCCGTACGTCTAAAAATTGATTGTAATTTATGTAATTGCGTATTTAAATTTTAGGAGCGGCAACCCGAATGACAATTTTTAAGCAAAGAACGGTGATGTATCGTTACCTGTGTCCAGATGGAATTTTTGATGCTTCACCTAATATTTACTTCTCTGGCGCTAATATTATTTTAGCAACTAGCAGGAATGATGACATGGCACTCAAGGTTTAATCTTTTCATTTGATCATGTTTTGACAATGTGAAAAATTTATCTACATGTAGCTTTTAATGATATTTCGTGGGCAAAATTCAGTACTTTGTGGAAGTTGAAATTGACCTTACATAAATCGTAATAAAGTTGGTACTTTCACTGATTTGAAAATTTTGTGTCCGTGTTAGATACAATAACCGAAGAAGATGGTTGCTCAAGCTGGAAATAATTTGACTACGAGGCCGCCCCTCAATCCGTCTCGGTTGTGGACTGTCAAGTTTTTTTAGGTACAATGCTGATTTTTTTAATGATAGTGTAAGGTGTTGTTAGTAAGGAGGGTGTTTGGGACTGCATTTTGAAGTAAGTTGTCATAATTATGTATGCCAAACACAAATAATTGGAAAAGAGTCTTTCATAAGCGGACTAAGGCTCTCCATTTGATATTACAGTTTTGCAAACTAATAATCTGTTTTGAAAACGCAAAACGAAAGCCCCTGTAGTAGATAGTTTTGGGTCTTTGGACAGAAATAAATTGATTATTCATAACGAAAAGTAATTTAAGATGCATTAACAAGCTACTTCTACCTAGGGGTGAGCATATAGGACCGGAGACCGGCCCGGACCGGAAGACCGGACCGAACCGGACTGACCAGACCGGACCGACCGGACCGCGGTCCGGTCCTCGGTCCGGGGTTTTTGTTAGTTTCGGTCTCGGTCTCGGTCCGGTCCGGTCCGGGCTTACCAAAAACCCGAAGATTACGCCGTGTAGGATCGGACCGGACAGAAGACCGACCCGGACCGGACCGACCCGGACCGGACCGTACCATTTTGGTCCAGTCTCGGTTCGGCGTTTTGGACCAAGTCGGTCCTCGGTCCGGTCCGGTCTTGGACCTATGCTCACCCCTACTTCTACCTAACTAGACAAAAGTGTTTTCATATATGTGTTTACACTTAACCAAGTTTAAGATGTAAACTGATTATTCATATATGTGCTTTCAATGTATTAACAAGTCTACTTAACTAATTTTTCTGTATTGATATTAATGACGAAAGTTGCCCACATTCTTGAATCTTTTGAAAATGGGTCTTTTTTTGTAACTCTTTTCGAAACTTGCAGGTTCAGGCTTCCCTAAAGATGGTTAAGAAAGAGAACTGGAATACATTGCAGGTCCCACCAGAACCAAATAGGAGAAATAGAATTAGTAAATACAACTCTTAACAAGATTTAGAGATGATGCTATATTTGGATTTCCATGGAAGAAAACATTGTCAGTAACATTTAAACAATTTTTTGTTTAATTTGCAATTTGGTGTTGTATAACTTGAACGTATTTTCTTTGCCTGTTAAAGCATCAACATCAAATTTGGCCCGCCGCAACGTGCGGCCACATTCTCACTCGCTGCTAACAAACTGAAAACATTTCGATATTAAGCTAGCATCCGCAGCAACGCGCGGGCAGTATGCCCCCTCGTTGTAAACAAACAAGATTTTTCATTTCAATCATAATAACTCCTTCTATTTCAACTTTCATTATATCATACCAAACACACATTATGCTTTTTTAGTGTTGTATTGGGCTCTAATTTGTAAAAGTTGTTTATTTGGTCTATATTTTTATTTAGGTTGTTTCAGTATTTACTATGAGTGCTTTAAAATCAATTTTTCAAACTACACAAATTTACTATAACCTTCTACTTAACAAAACTAAAAGTAGAACGATAATGAAGGTGTCAAGACTTTACCATCTTTGTCGACTTTTACTAAACAAATGTTCATTTGACTTTTACTAAACAAATGTTCATTAGACGTTACCATTTATGTCAACTTTTACTTTATTTAAATTGTAATGGATTGCAAATGGATGTTATTTTGCTGTTACGATTTATGAAATTTAAATATTTTATGTTTTGTTACTTATTTCATATTAATGTCATTTGGAACTTTATTTACTATATTTCGTATTAAGGGTAAAAACATATTTATTTTGATTTAATGCAACATAAACCCGGTTTGTTATAATTTTAATGTTTCTTTATTTTAGATTTGTTATATTTCGTATTGAGGGAAGAACATGTTTTTTATTTTGATGCAATACATATCTAATTGTTATTGTTATAACTTAAAATCCCTTTATATTTTTTATAGTTTATTTAAATTTTGTAATAAAAAATTCCAATTATATATTCTATAAGTTGAATTTATATACATTTTAAATCTATTTAATAATCCCTAAACAATTTTTTAAAGCTAGTATGTATGTATATATATATATATATATATATATATATATATATATATATATATAGTCCGGATCAATTGAGAAGAATGAGAAGTCATCATGGCCATTTATTTCACAAAACCAACTCAAGGGTATAGTGGGTATTACTCAACTCTCATTAATTATATTTAATTACGGATTTTGCCAAACTCTACCCACCGGACAGAGGTTAAAGCGTATTTAATATACACAAACTTTTCTAATTAACAAGAAAATGCATTGAATACACACTAAATGAACTTATAAATAATATTGTAATGATAATACTTAACAAATAATACTTAACAAATTGATACTGATGTGAGTTCAAAAAGTATCTTAGAGCATATAAAATAACAGTTTTGCAAGATCACGGATTGAAATGAGTTGATTTCTTATTTTAGCCTTTCTAAGAAACTTAAATCTATACCTATTTACACGTCCAAATTTAACCCTCGTAACCTGCACATCATAAGAAGAAAATAACTATCCTAACCTATCATTTACAAAGCTTAACAGTATTTAAATCATTTGAAGTCCATACATAGCTAACTTCCCACTACGTATTATGCAAAAAGTTAAACGGTGCTTTACCCGGTTTAGTACCGTTTTCACGCACCCGGTACTGGTATAACGCTTGGTTTCGGGAACGGGACTTTGAATATGGGTCGGGAAAAATCCGGTACACCGGAAACGGTGCCGGTACGGTACCAAAATGGTACCGTGCTCATCCCTATTTACCGTTGATTCAATAATCTTATTAATATGATTCAAAAAAGCACTACTAATTTGATTTAATGATTCACTTAATCGATTATGATTCACTAATCAAAATATGAATCAATTCTGGTTTTGATTTACATATCGGACCATAATGTTCACTGAATTAGTTTTGATTTAGATATTGGAGTATGATTCAAAATTAGGCATAAGAAAATAACTTACTTTATTGTTTGATTCACAAATCGAAAATGATTCAAAAAAAATTTAAAACTAAAAAATACTTTGGATGAATGAGTATATAAAAAACTATTATCATTAATTGAATCTTATAAAATTTTTGGGTTTCCTTGTATTTCTATTCAATATAATATGATATGGTAAAAAAAAGATTGATTCACCAAACAAAGTGTAGTCAAATTTACTACGATTCATTTAAACAAAAGAAGGAAACCAAAAACTTGAGGAAAAAACATAGCAGTTCATGTAACGTCATATTTAAATTATGAAAATCCAAAACTGTAACCTCCAAGTCATGAATATAATTTGAATGATTCAATTACGTTTTTGCCCTTTTCATCCAAATAAAATGTTTATGTAATCATTTACAAATT
>BQNB010062760.1:0-28639 GCA_026074375.1 Tanacetum coccineum
ATATATCCCAAGGCTTCGGATTCATGAGCTAATGGCAATAATATTATTTTACAAATAACGGGTGTATAACAACATAACCCACTATTGAATTGCATTCAAATTACTTTACCTAAACCTATGAATTTCACTCAACCTTTGTGTTGACTTTTTAGCATGTTTATCTCAGGTAATTGAGCAACTTACGGCACGGAGTGGCACGGACTTGAAGATGGCTAAACTGTTACCATTCATACTTTTGTTACTAGATTTTGGGACCTCCTTTTGTAAAACTCTGATGAATAAATGAATGATAACTAAATTTTCCAAAACGTCTCTTTTGAGTTGTTTTCTATGATTATGACTGTTGTACTATGAAGAAATACCCCAGATTAGCTTCCGCTGCTATATTTGTGAAAATGGGGGTGTTACATAGGCGGTACTTCTTCCTAAGACCTAGACACGCTAATTCTATTATAATTAGACGCATCCGCATAAAGTAAGCATTTGTTGATTATAATCTATCTTAGTATCTAAGTAATGGTGCTCTTACTAAACCCTAGCTCATTGAGACTTTATCCACCTACTGCTTAACGGTGATTTATATACTAGTAGTCCATTGTCCGAGTCCTTACCAATGGAATAAGAATGCACTCGTTGATACCAAGGTCACCTTATGGCTTAACTAAGCTCACTAATCTAAAGGCAAAGATAGGTCAATATTTGTGATCCTATGATTCTAGATATATAAATTGCAATATGGAGAGCTATCCCGGACTCTTAGCCTACGCCTAAGCAACACCGAAGTTGTAGCCCATAGTCATTGTAAAAATACACACGGTTTGATATATGAACAGTTGATCTGATATAGGTCGCGTACTTAAGCACGTAACCTCGAAAATAAAATTTGATAAACAATAAACAGCAATCAATGATAAATTAAGCAATCAGATAAACAAACACCAAATATTAGTCTTCATAATACATGGTTGATACCTTAAAGGTATCAGCCGATAGTCATTGTAAAAATTCCACGGTGGTGTTATATGAACGATTGTAAAATAAAGAAACCTTATAACTCGTAACGCCATAGTTCGGTTTACGCGAAGATTTTAAATTGAGTTGTTCCTATGAACTTGAGGACTCTTTTGTGGCATGCTAGGCTCCTTCTAATCGTCTCTTGGTCGACTTGGTGGTTTAGGGATTCACTTGCATGCATATAACTAAGGTTTTTAGTCATCTATATTAAGGCTTCTGGATAGTTCGGTTCGATACGCCGCCGTAATGGGACCTTTTTAGAGTAAGGACAACTGATCGGTGAAATTCTACATCTTGTATTTATATAATATATAAGAATATATAAAAATATATTATAAGTCTAAAATCATCAAGATCAATGATACCGAGAAAGTAGTAGTATAGAGTGTTCCCGGTGTTTATCCCCAACGATGGCTGGACTGGAAAATCGATACAGGTCGAAGATTTTGAGTTTGAATGAAGGGAATTGATTTGTGGCGAGAGTGGGGGGTGAGAGGAGAAAAAGTAAAATTAAAATATAACAAATAAAAAACGTTTGCTTAAGGGGAAAAGAACCTAAAAATTATGAATTTAAGCTAAAAAACGAAAGCACGAATCAATCGAACAAAGGGTGGAGAGATAAAAGAAAAACCTTAAATTTTTATAACCTTTAAAAATAACCCTTTAAGATGGAAATTTTTGCTTTCTCTCCTCCAAACTACTACTACGGGACAAATACGAAAGAATAAAATAAGACTAGACCAAAAACGGAGTTCGTTTTGACCCAAAACGAGTCACAAACAAATCCCGCACCCGAGACCGTTCTTTAAAAAAGGAAAAGTTGGGTAAAAATGGACCCTACGAAAAGTTTTTGTAATTTTTCCTACAAAAAACTATATGATAAAAGAAAAATTTCTAAATAAACAAAAATATTTTTTTTTGATAATTTTTGTATTTTTTTGAATTAAACTAAAACTTTTTACGAAAATTTTAATTAAACAAAAATATCAAAATGACTGTCGAAAAATTCTGAAAAATTTACAAAAAATACTAGAGAAACTATGACTACTCTGTTACGAAAAATAAGGAAACACGAATTGGACCTTAAGGATGTAAGCCGAATATAGCTGTTAACGAACTTGATATAGCCTTAAAAGGGAAAAAAATGGACTATAAGTTTCAAAGCCCTGGTCTTTAACGAGATAAAAGACCCAAGGGCGATTTTGTGGTAATGGGATTGTATTGGTGTGTTGATAGAAGGGGATAATCGTATCGCGATTGGTCCCGGGTTCGCGAGTCTTTGCTCACCCGGGGCATTGTCTTGTCCCCTTTCTTTTTTTTTCCGAAAACTCAAAAGAAGACAAAGTTGTTAAGCACGTGGGGCTTTAACAACTTTGTCTTTAAACTTTTCACGAGAACGCCCTGAATAATGCTTAAAAATAAGCTTGAATGTGGACGACATAGCTTATATGGATTAAGCTAAATAACTGATAGATGTCTTTTCTGAGCACGTGGACTTGTGGTCAGACACAAAAGAGAGCTCAAACTTGGACAAAAGCTAAAGAAGCTTAACTTACCTAGAGAGTCTAAAAAGCATTGAATGAAACGCTCTCAACACTAGAAATAAGTCTGTGGGAAGGGCTTAATTGACAGAAATTAAAGCAAGCTTTATAGACTAAAGTTCTATGTTTTTCTATACCAAAATAAGCTATGAAAATGGACAAATAAGCCATGCAACAAAACTGACTACAACTACCAAATAAGCTACTAGGAAACAACGTTAAGCAAAAAGGTAAGCTCAATAAGCCAAGAAGTGGTTTAAAAACCCACAACGTACTAACTTGTGAGGTTAGTACTGTTTGGTGTGTATATAGGGGCTTTAAACAGCTCTTAAAGCAAGCAAAGGAAATGGGGAGTAAGCTGTAACAAAGCTTATTAATACAACCAAACTATAAAGCTGAAGGAACACAATTGAGCTTTATGAAAATATGACTGAATAAGCAAAATGAGGAGAGAAGTAAAAAAAAGAAGCAATCCTACACTATGTTAGCAAAAAAACAGTTCCAAAATGGCGAATGGTTGGCTTTTAAAATTAGATCAACATAATAAAGCTCACAATGGGGTTTGATTTTTGAGGGGTAATAGTGCTTCTTATATAAGCTCTTGAAATATGCAAAAAAAACTTGGGCTAAGTGGACTTTATAGGGCAGCATAAGAGCTTGAAATCTCCCATTTGGACCAGGTGGAGATTGTAAAGCTTTAACTCATGGGCTTATTTACAAAGCTTCTAAAAAGCTGACAAATAGATTAATACAAATATTTAAGCTATAAACTGATTGTGGTATTCTAGCTTTTGACAAGCAAATACAATTTTAAGTATAGTAACTTTATCTTAAAATCATAATCACATTACCATACGTCCGATAATCCACTCAAAACCTGATATGAGAAAATAAACAAACTCACTATATCTAATAACCAATTTTAAAAGTAGAATATCATTGTGTATGGCAAGAAACTCCACTCATAAATTTCCGTGGGCGTAAAACACCATCTCAAAATCTAACTTATCCAAAATTGTGCAATCTTTTGGCTTGTTTGGATAATCATAAAACTACTTGCCTGAAACTGGTGGATGAAAAGGGCTTATGGATTTGTTAAACGGTTATAGCAACATTGGCTGGATTGACATCAGAAAGTGCAGAATGACACCTCAGGGTTGTTATGACCTGTTTGCTAACACACTCAAAACACTTTACTTTTGACACTTAAAATCTCACACTCACTAGTGCGTACCAAATAAGCACTTGTGGTATTCTAAACTATGACGTATCATGAGATACAATTTGTGAATCTAAGTGAAAACCTGTTTTAAGACTTTATTAACTTTGAACAACAGCGCACTAGAAATGGCCTTAAGAACTTAAGTAAACTTAGATCTAAATTAACCCCTCCAATGCCAAAATACCTCTTTTGACCCGTTTTAAGTTGACCCAAACGCCCTTTTTCCAATTCTGTCCAACCTTATTGTGCTTTAAAAACTATTTTAAAAACTGAAACAGCTAAAACCTTTTATCTACTCACACTAGTTTTTACCTAATTAAGCTATTTTAAAACTAAAATTTATAGCTTAAGTGTAAAAATAAGCTAGTTTCTCACCTAGCTTAGTACACTTAACATTGACAGTTTTAAAAGATAAACTGATATTACACAAATTTATGCAATGAAAACTTAAAAACTGCTAATTACAATCGCTAATATAATGTTGTTTGCAAAGATTAAAAGCAAATTAAAAGCTAATCGTATTAAGCTATGAAATTAAGCTAAGGTGAAATTGAGAAATGAATACAGTGATTTTGTTAGTCTCAGTCACAACGCCACTCTATGTTGAGTGAGTGGCTTTAAAAAACATACTATAATGGCTCCCTTAGCCTCTAAACCAATGTGCTTCTAACAAGCTCATTAAGCTCTTAACAGCTTATTCTCTCCTTGTTGCTTCCAAAATGAATCTCATGAAATCAAATGTCATTGTTTTGATGTAAATGGACTTAAATGAGTAAATGAATGACTTTTGACAAGTCTTTAACTGAATTTGAGCTTTTTAACAAGATTAAGCTCAAATGAGCTTATTAGAGCTTATTGGGGTAAAAATAACTTAAATTTTTGAAATGAAAAAAACTCTTGAAACTTTAAAAATTAATTTTATTACTCAAAAGGTAACTACAAGCTTAAAGGATTTGACAGGGGTAAATGGTCTTGTAATGCTGATTAATACTGTGAAAGTAAATTGCTTAAAAAAATACGAAAAATTACAAAGTGAAAAATTAAGAACTAAAAACTAACTACCCTTTTCTTCTGTCTTCTTCTTCTTTTATAGCTGAGTCCTTGTGTTAGTTGTGTGAGAGGGGGAAAGCAAACAAATCCTAGCCCTTCAATTTCATCAATAAACAATCTTGGTCGTCGATATGAGCTTAGGGAGACTGGAGTATTGCCAATTGCAATGTCTGGTGCTGGCGTAAAGGTAGTGGTGTGGGGGGGTGAGGGAATGCCCAGAGCGCAAATTTCTTTTACTTTGTGTTCTGCTTATTTCAGCTTTTTATTCAAACTCCAGTTTAACCCTAATGGGCGGTGGTGGTAGTCTCAGGGTTAAAAAAACGGGTTAACAACCCGTGAGTTGTTGTTTTTGGGGGAAAGGACATTGGCGGGGAGGAAAAATTGTTATGAAAAAAGAGAGTGACAGGGTATAAGTTTGGAAGATTGTGGCACAAATGGTCCCTCTAGGTTATATCTTTCTTTGCACAATTCGTCCTTGTGGTTATATAACTTTGGGGACTTGGCAAAACAAGTCCCCAAGAGTTATATAACTCTTTGCAACATAAGTCGTTGGTAGATACAACTCTTTGGACTTGGCAGAACAAGTCCTTGGAGTATATCTTTGCAATGTAATGACAGTTTGCTCATTCTATTCTCTTTTCTCCTCTGTTCCTCTTATAAATATGAGTTTAGGGTTTTACAATTTCCGTCCCTAAACTTATATTTCTTTGACTTTTGGACCTCGGGGTTGACTTGGGTTTGACTTTGACTCTTGGACCAGTTGATTTGTTATGTTGAATTTTTGACTTGATTGACTTCTCTTCGGCTTTCGATTGGCTTTGTCTTTCACAGGTCTTTTCCATTCGATGTCCGTTTTGTTCGTTTTGGCTTTGTTTTTCGTCCTTTTCTCTAGTTATCGTTCCAGCCACAAATACAATTAGCATAAAAGCATATATTTGGCATTTTAAGTCCATTTTTGTTATTTTATGATCGTTTTTAAGGTAAAAGGTATGTGTAATTAAGCACATTGTACCAACCACGTTTGATATCTTCCAGAAGCTTCGTGTATAATAAATCTTGAATACAGCGTATTGAAGTTCATGAATACGGCTTATTGAGGCTTCTGGATACGGCGTATTAGTCTTTATGTCTTCGTGGTTTCTTGTGAAGTATAGGCACGGGAAGAAGCCGTTTCTTCTTTGATTAGATATGGTGTATTGTTGGAAAAACCAAATAATAATTTCTTCGTTGACCAAAGTATTGTATAGCTAAACGTTGATGTGGATACGGTGTCTGCTATTGTCTTCAAATGTTCAAGCAATGGTCTTTTGATTCGCCAAAGTCTTGGATACGTCATATAGGTCTAGAATAATACGGCGTATTTGCTGTGAGATCAGTAGACTTTCTCAAACTCTTCATTTAAGATCCAAAATGCGTGCCTTTTAGCATAACTTCACTAAGTACTCCATAATTACTGCAATTCTCAAATACAAATGATTAAGCAACAATTCTTTGCAAATAATTCATCATAAATTGGGTTAATTACATAGGATAAATGATGCTTTGAATTAATGAGACACGTAATTTTGATGTCATCAGTGGCCAAGTTTTTGAGTGATAAGGAAAAAGGGTCTAAGAGGAAGAGCCCAATTGTGGGAACACATTTGATTGGGATGTTGCAGTAGTTTGATTTAATCTATGGGTTGAGTGCTTGGAACTTTGATGAATGATACAGTTGGGACTGAGACCTCCAGTCTTGAGTTGTGCCAAGTTGGAGAGCGGGATCTGGGCATAAAATAACCGTATAATTTAAAAATTGAGTTTGTTAAGTTTAAACTTAATTTATTTTCACTAGTTCGGTTGACAAAAAAAAGGCTAGTTCGGTCCTCTCGTTCGGTTATCACTAGTTCGACTGTCAAAGTACACCTAGTTCGATCCTACTAGTTCGGTCCTGCTTGTTCGGTTGTCACTAGGAAGGAACTCGTTCGGTTGTCACTAGGAAGGAACTCGTTCGGTTCAAACTAGAATATGCTAGTTCGGTTGACTTGTTCGGTCCAACTCGTTCGGTTCACTTCGTTCGGTCCTCTCGTTCGGTTCCAACAGTTACGAAACTCAAATTTTCAAAATTAAAAAAAAACACGATTTTTAATGGTTTTTTAGCAAAAATTTTTGTACAACTAGTATTACTAACCCTATAGGAACAATAAAGATGAAAACTTTAAGGTTTTTAAGCCAAAAAATTTTAATCACTAATTTGCTCTTTGTAAGGGTTTTGAACACAAATCAAACACAAAAATCTAAACACACCACTCCATGGCTCTTGATACCAATTATAGAATACTAGTAATCTTGAGATCAACCAAGAATAATAAGTGAGATGTGGGTTGGATTGTTAGAGAGAAACTTGGATGGAATAATGGATGAATGTATATAATGAATGTGTGTAAAATGGAAAATGGAACAACCAACCCTCTCCAAGACTAGGAGAGGGGTATAAATACTACATAGGAGGCCGGCCATGGGCTGAGATGGGCCACCCATGGGCCTTGGGCCGGACTAGATTACTAATCTAATCCTTATACTAACTACGAGCTAAGACTTGTTACAACTTTGGAAGTGACCGACACTTTTCGTGTTTCCAACAAAGTTTTTCTTATATCTTTTTCTTTTATTTTAAAATACAAAAAGGGACTTTGTATTATTCTAGTTGGGGGGGAGGAAAAGAAATAAGAAACACATTAATTAAATACTTGATCTTGCTTTTAAATTTTCTAGTTTTTTCAAAATTATGCCAAAAATTTTGAAACACTAGAATTAATCTTTGCCGAATACACATTACGCTTTATTATTACTTGGTGAGATTTAAGCCTAATATTCCGTTTCCATCATATTATTCAAAAATCCACCAAAATATTAAGTGTGCCGGTTTTATTGTAGACTTTAGAACTTGCCATGTACATCATTTCGAGACCTAACTAATTAGCAGGAATAGATAGTCTAAGAAGGCAACACTTAGGATATCACCCAAATAGCCTATATGTGTGTGTTTATTGACTTGTTACACTGACTTGTCGACCTCCCGTGATAAACCCTTTTGTTATACTCATTATTAATGCAAGATACCCCTAGATCACCCTTGCTAAACCAATCTATGTTTTCACCCAATGTTATATGTATCGTTACATCATTTCGCCTAAACCTACCTTGTAGTCTATAGTTGCCTTTGTGTTGAAATTTCTGGCTACTTAAGTCCATGGTTCAGGGGAACGGGAACAAAAATTTTATGCATTCATGGAAGACCAATCACTTGTGATTTACTAAGACCCCCTATATTATCACTTTCGACATTGTTCATCTCAAGTGGGGGGATGCGCGTATAATATCAAATGCTACAGGGGCAATAATTAAAAGATATAAACTCCTGTAGCGTTTGCATGTTTTAAAATAATGAAGAAAAGAGGGTGCAACTAAAAACCACCCATGTGCTAAAAAATATATAAAGATGGTGAAAATTAAGTAATTATGAAGAATGGAGCTAGTAGCCTATTATTGCACCACAACATCTCAATTATTATGAAGAATGGAGCTAGTAGCTCATTATTACACCAAGTCATCCCAATATTTATGAAGAATGGAGCTAGTAGCCCAGTATTGAAGATCAGATTTTCGGACTTAGACTCTTAGACCCATGGATGGACAGTGGCTAGTTATGACAACCTTATATTACTTTAGACTATTTGTTTTGTGTTTTCGTATTAACAACCATTAAATTTGTATCCTATGTCTATCATAACCCCTTTATCACCCTTTAAAACCATATTACCCTTGTTGCCTTCGAGAATTATTTAGACCCTAATTCTAACTAGTGCAGATTTGTATACTTTCTAAGCTTATGATAGAATACATGTTATGACTGTGCAATTGAGCGATCACCCCCGAAAATGAAACACTTAGACTAGTGGATAGTTGAGTGACTTTTTATCCCCTTTTTGTGAGGTGCTCGGCTTTGATGTTTTCTAACATAAGAGTTTTATAGATTCATTTCTTGTAATTACTCTCGAGAAATCTTTTTATGAAATGTTCTAACAGGTTCTACTTGAGGGCAAGCAGAAGTCAAGTAAGGGGATATTTGATAACATTAAATATTTAATACTTTTAAGTGTCATTTTATCCCTTAAATTACCTGCATTTGTATCACTAACACTTGGAAACAAGATATTTTCAGTTATTATGTAGTTTTTAGGTAAAATGCAGATATTTAGCAATTATAGAAGAAAAGGGACGAATCTTGTAATTATTCACAAGACGTTACGGCGTAAACCTTTCCAGGGTTACGCCATAACTAATCCTAAGCTTAAACGGAACATTCGGAGGAAGATTACGGCGCAATACATTCAATGGTTACGCCATAAGCACATATATGGAATGAGATCGTGATAATAATTAACTTTACGGCATAACAACCCAACCAGTTACGACGTAACTGTATTAAGGAAAGAAATCATAAACATATATACCTCAATCTCTGGATTTTTAGAAAGTAAATCAGCAATTATGGCGTAACAAGCAAAAAGGTTACGCCGTAACACATAGAAATTTATGGAAAGATGTGTTACCATGGTTACGGCGTAACTGGCTTTTGGTTACGCCGTAACACATTCGAAGACTATAAATTGAAGACGTTTTTGCACAATTCAGTATCCAACTTCCCTCAACCCATTCTTGGGTTTGGGAACAAGGTCTACAGCAGGACAAGTGATAGAAGGAAGGTTGAACAAGCCATGTATCCAGTGACAAATTTAGTCTTAGGAGTTTGTAGTGTTTCGTAATGTTTCCTACATTTTTCTTAAACCTAAGCATGAGTGTAATTCGCCTTAATATCATTATTATTTTGTTTCATTTAAATCTCTTTACTTCTTTTGTTATTATTATCATAATCTGTATTAAGCTTTATGTTGCATAATCTTGATATTAATCTTAGATCTGGATTGCGAGAATGCTAAGTGCAAAGTTACCCACTTCACTTGGGTGTTCTCAATTCTCCAGTCGTAGTATCCATATACATTGGAGGTTCGATGTATACCTATGACATCGGTCTCTTGATCTTGGAACTAAAATTAAGTATTTTGCAGCTTTAGCACTGGTTCAATTATAATTCAGCTTCGGCCCTTACTTTCATAAAGAAGTAAGCTTTTACCATTGAATTTCTCATGGTATTAGACGTGACACACATTCGAGTAGGAGTTGTATTATTTTTGTACCACAAGAGGAATTCATCACTATAAACTAGGAATAGGTCAATTCCCTTCGGGATTCATTCCACCTAAGAATCATAGGCTAAACAAGGATGCCCGTCTAAGTTTAGTGTTACCTCAGATTATGGTAATAGTAAATTGCACCAAGAAAGGAGTACGTAATCAACTTGATCAATTTGGTAATGGTATACCTTTTATCCTAGTTTTATTTTCTTTATTTCATGTAGCAAATTATTATCTTATATTCTTTCTCTTTAAGTCTTATTTCATTAATAAATTAATCTTGGGACGACCTCGGATTTATCGACTCTACACAATTCACGACCGGGTTCTCTGCCCGTTAGTGCATTTGTAAAGGTAAAACGAGTTTTATAAATGTAAAACTTGGTTAATAAATATTTTAAAATAAAATACGCATCAAATGTGTAAATATAAAAAGCTATTATTATTTGTTTTAACTAACCCACTAATGGTTGTTTTAATGTTGTCTTATTCTATAAGAGTTATGGATCCCAATTCGAGTCTTGGAGAAATTTGCTTAGGAGAGAACATTGTTGAAATTTCGAGTGATAAGGTTGAAGGATCTGGAGACTGGAATTCTCCAGAATTTCAGGACACTGCTAACAGTGGATGAAAGAAGGAAACGAAAGCTATGGTTTTTCACCAGATGGATGCCGAAGAAGTTAGCGATAGATTCGTGGCTCTTTGTTTTGCCAATGGGGTGGAAGCTTATGATGGGGAGATTAATATTAGAGTAGAGGAGAACATGATCTCAAACGAATATGTAGTAAAATTATGCCTGGAACATGAGGTAGATGAAGAGGAAATGAGCTGGTACTCAAAAGGAAAGTCAAATTTGCTGTGGACAGTTTATTTTGAAGATTGCTAGGAAATCAAGGGTATTGATAGATGATGTGGTAAGGAGTTTGAGTGCTACCATTTATTGTAGAGATTTGGATACGACTCCGTTTAGGGATTTGATCTACTCTGAGGGTAGGCTTATTCCTGAGGATCCGCAGTCGGGTGTACCGAGAGTTGGTATTCCTAGACCTCCAAGAGCTTCTATGCAGGACTTGTATGGTAGGATGGGTAGAATGGAGATACGTCAGGAGGCTATAGAGAGGGTGGAGTATAGGCAGTCATATCACTGGGATAGGTACCAGGGAGTGTTTGAGCACATGGCTGGGGTTTACAGTGTTCCACTGCAGGGAGCTACAACCCACTTGGTTATGCTCAACCGCAGTATGATTAATATTATCAGCAGTACCCACCTCCGCCACCATAGTATCAGTAGCGGCAGGATGATGATGAGTAGTATTGAGACGACACAAGTTGGTTATGTGACTGCATGTTTTGGGTCACGTGTGTTTTAAAAACAATTCTCTAAACAATATTATTATTATTATTATTATTATTATTATTATTATTATAGTGTGTAAAATGCCTCTGTTGGCATTAAAACAATATTATCGCACTTTCTATTATTAATTAATTAGGAATATTACTATTATTATTATGTGTGTGCTATGCAATGTTTATATTTGTAACATGAAAAGAAAAGAAAAGGAGAAGGACACAAGACGAAATGGAGCGAGCAAAGATTCACAATATCAATCATAATTGAAAAGTATTATTTCACTTTCCCATTTTATCTTTCATTTTAATATTTTCACATTGAGGACAATGCTCATATTAAGTATGGGGGAGATAAACTTGAAAAGTTATAAAAAGGTTAAAAGAAAATCTTTTAAAAATAACATTTTATGATCACATATAACCAATCTGACTCTGGATTGATAACATTACTAGCATATTTATACCACCCAGAAAAAAAGTAAGGATTAGATTTAAGAATTCAGGTATCCATCTTTGATACCTAAGATGATTTTTATCTTTAGCTTTCTCGAGTTAAGGAGTGAGCAATTGCAAATATCTCATCCGTCGTTACGGCTGTGTATGTGTAGTTTTGTCGCTTTTTCTGGAGCATTGTTATCTATTTAAAATTATATGAGTGTGTCGGTGATATGTTAATTCTAGAACTTGTGCTTGAAATCTTTATGAGACCGCACTAGGAAGGCGTTCGTGTGTTATAAAAAAATACTGATTAAGAGGTGATAAAAATATAAATATAAGTAAACAATAATTTGTTCAAAAAGATTTTTAATAAAATTATCTGAAATTTTATCCGTACGAATTGAAGAACATAAATGTTGGTATTACTGTTAAAATGAAGTATGAAGGTTGCAAACTTCTATGTTCGTTGAAGTAGTATTCCTATCTTAAGTATGGGGGAAAGCAAGTTTCCCCCAACCCAAGTGAAGTCGATGGTATAAAAAAAACATGTAAGAAAAATAATGATGTGAAGGAATAGTTGGTAACATTACGGATAAGGTGAATTATGATTTTATTACGAATCTTTTTCAACAAATAAATAAATAATATCACTAAATAAATTACCTCTTTTGATGTTTATGTTTGGTGCTTACGCCATGTCGGTGAAGTTTAGTTTCCTGTACAAGCCTATGGTAATTTAAACATTTCATGACTACGCGTATGAGTGACTTCCGTTTACTATCTATTTTAATAAATTGAGCGAGTGTGAAAAGAATCTTATCTGTAAAAAAATTCATGAGTTGCTTTGTCCCGTTATTTATGCATGTGATCATTAATTTGTTTTATTAAAACGAAATACTTTCGCTTTGATTGCTTGAGGGCAAGCAATAAGCTAAGTATGGGGGGGATTTGATAACGCTCCAAATATACATAAAATATCCCTCAAAAATACGTGAAATATATATATGTTAACACATGAAATATTGCAAAGTTTGGTTGTTTGTTGTGCAATAATCGTTTCAGGATCCAGAATGAAGAAAAGGACTAAATGTGCAAAGAAATTCCGTTAAATGCACTAACGGTCGTTATAAGAAGAATCTAGAAGACAATCTAATGAAGAATTAATGAACGAGGCTAAAGTGCGGCGCATAATTCTTATTGTGCGGCGTACTTTGAAGCATAGTAAATACAATTTAATGATACACCAAGTGCGGCGCACAATTTTTATGGAAAACTAGAAGGGAGGTTGAATAGTTTACCAATTTTTAAATTAATGTTATGTTTGTTTATAAAAACTTAGATTCAATTTTATGTGAATTCACAATGTCCATAATATAGACAATTTAACTAATCAAGTAAGTAATGATAAGATGTAAATAAATGTGCAAGATAAGAGATAAGAGAAGGAAAGATCAAACCACAACACGAGGATTTATAGTGGTTCGGTAACGAAGCACCTCTTCACCCTACTCCACCCCCCGAGCACCAAACTCGAGAGTTTTCTTCACTACGTCAACAAGCTCCCTTTAGGCGGAGAAAACCATACACAACTTAGCTTACACCAATTTTCGACACTAAGCTAAATGTCGAGTTCTAATCCTAGCTAGAACCAATCTATCACAACACAACACACCACTACACAACAAATCATAACTTGGGTTCACTACACAACTTCTCTCGACTTCACAATTTCTCTTCACTTCACAACTTCACTTTGCTTCACACCTTCACTTCACAAAGACACTACTACGATCACAACAATCTATCACTACTTACTAAGATCACCCCGATCTAGCTATACTTTCAATGATCACAACAATCTACTTATTGTACATAACTATGTTACACACCTTCACAATATACACAAATGATTTACAAGATATGATATAATTGCAACAAGGTTGCAAGGACACACACTAAGCTATAATACTTCTTCACTTGATGATAGGAAGTATTCTTCTCTTGCACTTGAGGATCAAAGCTTGGATCACTTGGAAATAAGGCTTTATGATTTAATGATCAAATGAAAGAAAGGAAAGTATAAACTAATTTAGAGCAGAAAGAAAGTGTGTGCAAAAGGTGAGAAAATCAGTGGGGAATAGTCCAGTATTTATAGGCAAGCTGTGATAAAAAAAACACATGGCCGGTCCTCTTAATTAGGGTGCCGATCCACTTAAAATTAAGGAGGACGCCCGTTATAATTAAGGGGCCGCCCATGCCTGACGCTCCCTTTTTTGTCTTTTCTGAGGGAGGTGTTTTCTGAAACATTTCTAGCCGTTTTTGAGTAGAAAATTTGAATTCAAAATATTTAATTGAATAAAACATTTCTTTTAAATCTAAAAATGTTTTGTAAAAGATATAAAAATGTTTGTGTCATTTTTATAAAAAGTGTGAGGTTAAATAAAAAATCCTTTGATCATAAACTACATTAAGCATTTGTTTATTCATACCTTTAAGTGATTAAATTTTTGAAATGAAAATTTACAACTAATTACTTGTTTACAATTAATTTTTCATTAATTGTTTTTACATTTTGTGATTATCAAAATGTAGAGAGATCGAAAAATATTAACAATGTTTTTAGGCATTATTTCTATCAACAATCTCTCCCTTTTTGATGATTACAAAATCTAAACTCTTTAAATATAAAATTAATTTTAGACAAGTTTTTAGTGAGTTTTATTTCCATTTCTCTTCCTTTTTGTAGAATCAAAAAGGCTACGCCGATTAGCATTAGTAAAAACGACAAAATAAATGCTCCCCCTTGATGTGTACTCCCCCTCGTTTGAGGGCACCAAGGAATCGAGCTATGGTATCTTTGCTACAAAAACAAGTTAGATGAATAATACAACCATTTCTATATGTAGCAACTAGGAGAAAAAAAATATTTAAACATGTTGATAAAGCTTAACAAGTGTCAAGTTATTTGTGTAAACTAACAATCACAAATATATATCAACTAGGCTTATCTTTTAGGGATGTAAATAATACAATCTACCAAAAAGAAAACAAGTGCATAATTAAAACATAAGACTAAAGTCCATTCATTAAACATAATAATTATGTATGACACATAAGCATGCATACATCAAGTAGAAATAATATGCTTGAAGCATATTAGTACAACATACATAAAATTTAAACTACAAATATCTTAATATTCCTAGATTGCCATAGGAAACTATTGGACTTGCTTGCAAAAGGAGTGGGTTGGACATTTATTTGAAAGCCAGAAGAAATAAGCATGTAATATGCTTAGTTGGTTGTTGGTGGAGAGTTTGGAGCGGAGGTGGTTGTTTGAGGGTAGTCTCGGTGGACTTGAGGTGGCGGTTGTGGTCGACTAAGAAGAAATTCAATCTAATTGATATCTTCACTCAAGGTAAGGAATTGTTTTTTGGTAAAGATACAACAAGGACAATAACCAACATGTTGTTCAACTTGGTCCAAGTTGATGGTATGAGGTAAGTTTGGAGAGTAAGGAGATGAGGAAGTGTTACGTTATGAGAGGTGCATGGCTAGGAGATTTGATAAGTCTTGAAGTTGGTTAATGTCATTTATGAGCATTTCTCTACTTGGAGAATGAGGAAGTAGAGGTTGTGAGTGGTTGTCACCTTGAGGTAAGAGAGGAGTTTAAGCATGAAGCCTGATATGTGAGAAATCACATATCCTTTTTATACCAAAAATGGCCTTAAAATGAACAAATTGTGCAAATTATGCTTGTATATTGCTTGTTTTGTCATTTGTGATGTGTAGGTACGGATATTGCAAAAATCATAAGAAAACGGTCAAAACCGGACAAAAACGAACACGGGAACGGATAGAGTACACAAGAGCCGGAAGTTTCTAGCAAAAGTTCAACAAAGTCAACCTTGGTCAATAATGGTCAACTCACAAAAAGACAAAACCTTCAAAATACCCAAAATAACCTAAATGTTAAACCAAATTTTACTAAAAGCCCTAAACCCTAACACCGTTAGTCCTTTTATTATAAAAGAACTAACGGTCGTTATCCTTTATATAAACCCATTTACCTTTACCCTTTTTACCCGGCCCAAATTCCCTTTTATAAACCAAAAGCCCAAGTCAAAAGCCCGCTACCCTCAGTCAAACTCAAAACGAACAAAATTGGGGGGCGGGAAAAACAGTTTTACTGTTCACCGTCTCCCCCATTTCACTTTATCAAAATTAACCTCAATAAAAAGGCAATTAACTCAATCCAACGTGGCCTTGAAGATCCTTAGTACCAAGTGCCAACTTGGCAGAAGAAACGTCACTCAAGGGCTCTAATTGGTCAAGCTTACAAGAGGGACTGACACGCGGGTTTTCAAAGAAACACACCAAAAAGGGGAATATTGCACTAAAAACAATGTAAAAGAAGTACAAGGCCTCTGACACAGGGAATGCCACGCTGGCAATCCGTGTGATCACATATTGATCCAACGGTGAAGACTGAAGATCTAATGATTGGCAAGGATTCAAGGGTTAAGATCAAGACTGAAAGGAGCGGGTATCCAAGACCTAGAAGCTTCTCTCAAGCCTATAAATAGAAGACCTTCTCACTCACAGGAGAGAGATAGTTTTTAGCTTTTAGTAGTTTTTAAATAATTTTAGCTTATGTCACTTTAGCTTATTCGTATTTTCATTTCATGTAACTTTTCACTTTCAATTTTGTAACTCAGTTTTCTAGTAATGAAAGTTTAATTGTTCTTATTATGCAATCTGTCTTTTAATAAGTTTACTTTTATGCTAAAAATGATCTAAATAAGCTCTACTGTTTCATAAGCTCTTATTGTCCTTAAGCTACTAAAAGCTCTCAATTACTTAAATTCTAATAGAATTGGATGGCTGCTTATAGAATTCAAGTGGTAATAGTTCCTGAAGGTCAGGAGTTAGGTTTAGAATAGGTATTTGGTAATAAGCTTAAACTATAAGCTTAAGCTGCTTGTTTGAGCTCTATTAAGAGCAAACACCTCTGTTAAGCTGAGGTGTGAGGTACACTTTCTTTATAATTCCAGTTTTATCTTATTGTCATTTCATATCCTAGCTTATCTTTGCATTTCTAGCTTATACTGCTTATTTTCTGCTTATTGCTGTTTACTTTTGATTAATTGTGCTTATTATAATTGTTAGATTTTATATGTGGCTGTCATAAAATTGTCATAAAAAACCAAAAATACTAGCATAATGAAGTAGCTTATTAATTCTGCTTATTTAGTTGGTTAAAACTGTTTATTAGGCTTGTTAAAAGCTTATTAATATCTGGTATTTGATCTGTGTGATTTAAATCTCTTCCTCATAAGCTAAATATGGATTTAAGGGAAATAAAGAGGTGTTTGGATCAAGCAGTACTAACTTATGTTAGTACTGCTTGAGGCCATTTGGTCCTTTGATTTCATTCTTAATCTCATATAAGGTTTGTAAGAATAAGATTTAAGAGCTTAGTTTAGGCTTAATCTAGTTTTTACTAAGTTTGATAGTTGTAGTTAGAATCTGCTAGTATTAGTTTAGAAGTATAATCATTTTAAGTTCAAATTGTTCTAGTTGAATCTGTCTCTTATTGTGCTCTTATTTTGTTTTCAAATGTTGTTCAAATCAAGTATCTTAGGCCTGCAATTTTTGTTTTAAGATTTAGCCATAATCATGTCAACTGCATCAGATAGGGATTTAGACTAGTAGCACTTTTCATGCTTAATTATCAGAGGTTTAATTTAGTTTTTAGGATTTGATTTTTAGTTTGCAAGTAGTTTGTAGGTTAATGATCATTTGTTTGAACTTAGTTTTTATAAAATAGCTTATTTGTCTATCTGTTTTTAAGCTGAAAAATTGCATTTTGTCTTTTTCAAACTCAGTACTTACTAAGTACACTCAGTACATACTGAGAAAATAAGCAGTTTTCAAGGAGATTTTTCAATAAGCATTTGATTTTCAAAATGATTTTTAAAAGATGTTTCATGTAGCTTTTGGTTAAGATTTAAGGTAGTATAAGCTAGAAACCCATAAAGATCCTTTAGCTTATTTAAAAATAAGCTTTAAGTTGCCCTTAAGGCCTATTTGGTTAGCAGGATATACCAAAGTGCTTATTTATGATTTTTACCTAAGGGACAGGTTTTGCTTATTTAGTCTCTTCATATAAAAAACCAAAAACATAATTAAATAGTTCAAACAGCATTTTCATTTAGCTTTTTAAGTGCTTATCTGAATTTCAAAATGTATTTTGTTTGCTGTTTTAAGTAGTATCCTAGCCAAGCTTTAAGTAGGTGTAGAGCTTTTTGTCATAAGGTTCTGTTTGTATGCTTAAATATAAAGCTCAAAATTGATCTTCCTGTCTGTTTGGCTTAGTTAAGAGCTTAAAAGATTATTCCAGCCTATTAACTATTCATTTTGCTTATTTTGAGCCTAGATTAGCTTATTAGGTCAGTTTTAGTCTAGTAATAGCTTATTCAATCCTTGTTTTAGCTTATCTTAGTGTTTTAGCTTATTTAGTTTTGTTTAAAAGTAAAAAAGAATGGTTAAGTATTCTGTCTGATTTTTAAGCTGTAACTAGCTTATTAGTGATTTAGAAAAAAGTTGTTTTCATAATAATAGCTTATTATAAGCTGTTTTACAACTTTGCTTCTTAGGTTTTTGCAAAATAAAAAAAAAGGGGAAACCAAGGAAGTCGGGGGTGAGCAAGACTCGAACCCCCGACCTCAACCTAGCCTCAACCCTTTATAAGCCTTAATACTCACACCCCTCACCAACGTGCCCTTGGGACTTTTACGTCCTAAGGTGCACAGATTAATCTTTTATTATCATTTTGAGCTCTTAGTTGAATAAGCACTTCGAGTGCTTATTCTAATTTTCCTGGCTTATTCTTTTTAGCAACTTTTGGATTTTCATTTTTTCCTGCAAACTTTACTTCCTCAGTTATTTTAAATTTTTTCTTAAATTTTTAATTCCAAGTTTTGTATTTTTAATCATTTATTTTTGTTAAAAACTTTAAAAAATCATAAAAATAGAAAAATAATCAAAAAAATTATTTTGTTTTTTATAAAATTTTCTTTTATCATATTCTAGGCTTAGGTTAAAATTTACTTCCGTAGGGTTAATATTTTGAAAGTTCAATTTTTAAAGAACAGGATTCGATCTCCGATCTCGTTTTATTCGTTTTTAAGCTTTTACCACTCTCGTTTTAGAATTTCCTTAGCTTTTCACTTTTTAGTCAATTAGAATTAGAAAAAGTTTAGAAAGGTATTTAGGGTTAAATTTAGTTCAATTGCTTATTTGTCGCGTTTTCTTAATTTCGTTAACGTTTTTCGTTGTTAGATTTAATTGTCGACATTATCCCATATAATTCATCCTAATCAACCTAAGGACGGCACTACTTCTAACTTTGATTACCTTTGGGTAGATCCTCCGGTTCTGAGTTTGGATCTTAGGATTGATTCCCGAACCTAACACCTTAGACTTCAGAATCGTCGTGAAAATTAAATGCAGTTGGTATAAGATCGAACATAAAACCTTTTCTCAGCACAAGAGTCGAATAATCATATTTGAATTACAATTTGTCCCCTTAATTTTAAATAATAAAACACTTAGTTTTTGAAATACCTTGTGATTAAAACATGGTCTTGAAAATCTGTGGGAGAAAAATATGGTCCAGCAATGATGGTTTGGAACATTTTGATAATGTTTGAATACATAAGAATGGTCGTTGATGATGTATCCAAGAACATTAAAAACTTTGGTTTTGAAAAACTCCCCCTCAATAATAGGACCAATTAAGAAATTGTTGTCTTTTGAAAACATTTATAGGATGGAGTGTTGTACACACAAGTTTGAAAGATTATGAATGTCATCGAGAAATTCTTGAAAATTGTGTTTCAACTTTTTGAAAAAACTAGAGTTAGAAGGACTTCTCTTCTAACGGTAAGGGTAAGCGCACTGAAACGTACACTTTCCTTTTCTTGAGCTAAAACATGAGTCTTTAAGAACACTCAAGACGAGAAACGTTAATTTCCTCGTTGTGAGGATAATTATAAACGTCTAATTATGAAGTCCGGTTATGTACTGACATTTTGCACATAACCATTTAGAAAAATAGAAATGCCAGTTTAAACGATTTGAAAACTCATCGCACGAACTTCATTTATACACTCGTGTCAATGTTTAATGGACATTTCGAAGCACGTAAATGTATCGATTCCCAGAGACTGTCGAAAGGATCTTTTTGGAAATATTTCTGATTTTCTGATTTGTATTGTTATTTTTTTTGAAGTTTAATTTGTATTTTGCTTTTCTCAAAAATATGTACATGTTATGTTTTGAGATGAATCAAGCAGTCCATTTGTCGAAACCGCCATTCGCTGAGTCAAACCATCTCCATACCAATCTTCGGACAAGATACTTAAACCGATCCTCAGGAAAGCATCGTAAACATGTCAGCTAATTGGTAACAGTTCTGACAAGTATAATTCAATTATAACCATTTCAACACTGTTCCTTTATGAAAGATCGAGTATGGCTGTGCTTTGTCCTGAATGTTGTACGGGTTGCATGGATTGCTATGGCTGACTGAGAGTCGCATACAACGGATTTTTGTTGAAGTTGAAAGCCATAATCTGGAAGTTGTGTCCTCATCCACATAACTTGAGCACAACTTGCGGATAACGCCACATACTCTGCCTCTGTTAAAGACATTGCAGTGCAATTTTGTTTCTTTGACATCCAGCTTACAAATTATCAACAAGGAACTGTATCCCTCTAGAAGTGCCTTTTCCGAGTATCAGGCATCCGACATGACAGCGTCTGAAAATGCTGTTATTCAAAGCCAGAATCCTATTGGATTACCAGAGTCCCATGTTAATGGTACCTTTAGTATTGAAAGATTCTTTAACCTCCTTGAGGTCTTTTGAGTTGGTCTTGCTTGATAACGTGCACAATAAAATACTGCTTGCACTAAGTCTGGTCTACTAGATTTCCAAGTACATGAGTGACCCAATTTTACTTACGATAATCAGATTGGTCCCTACAGGTTTCTCCACTCAAGTCTACATCTAGTTTAGGTTGTAGCCAATGGTGTACCAAGGAGTGACAGTTGGCCATATTATGCTTTTTAAGAATTCTCTAAAGCGTACTTGGCCTGATTGATAAGAAATACCTATTGGGGACTGTGATCGGAGTCCTAAAAGAATTTCAATCTCCCCCATTAAAGACATTTCAAATCTACTGTCATTAACTATTTCAAATCTTTTGAATATTTAGGGTTGTAACCAAAAATTATGTCCATCAACGAAAATTTGCACTAGTAGAATATCCTCCTTATTTGTATTTTATCTTGAATAAAGTGGGGTCAAGTTACCTTTAGTAAAGCCTGTGACATCAGAAGGTTGAGATTCATCGTCCCAGGCGCTTGGAGCGTGCCTTAATCATATAAAGCTTTCCGAGAATGTATACTTTTTTCTGATGATTCTGGATCAACAAAACCCTTCTGGCTGAGCAACTAACCCCTCCTTCAGTGGACCATTAAGAAATGCCGTTTTTACGTCCATCTAGATAGAATTGGAAAGGACTTGTATGCTGCTGGGCACGAAAATCCGAACTGCTCCAAGCGAGCAAATGTGCCTAATGATTCTTCAAAATTAACACCTTCTTCTGACATACACTTCGCTACAAGTCGCGCTTTGTTGCGAATCAACATCTAATCTTCATCCTTCGGTGTTCTTCATAACCCACTTTAGCTTTATAATCATCTTTCCACATGCTTGTCGACTAGTTCCCAGACTTTGTATCTGTCTAACTGATAGTCATCTGCAATGCGTCGATCCATGCGAATCAAGCCATTGCCTCCTGAATGCCTCAGTTCAACAATACTCACCGTACCGCGAACATACACATTTCAGGATCTTGGCAAAGTCTGTCGTTCTGTTGAACTGCATGGTTGGATTTCCACGAACTTGTTCTAATGGAATGAGCTCTGGTCTAGTCGGTAATCATGACTTTGTGTTGAAATGAATGCACATCGTAATTATCAAATGTTGCGTGAGGAAGACTCACCAATTCTTGTGACCCGTGTACAAACAGGATTGATAAATTCAGTTCTTCTTGAAAGGAAGCATTCTTGCTTGATCATTGTTGTTTTCCTCACAAGAACCGTGTGTTGGATTGTAATAATCTTCAGTAAAGGACTAAAAGAGAAATTCTAACCCTGTTGTGACGAATCTATCTTTTTTTGCTGTAGAAACAACATTTTTCTTGGGGCACGGGGTCAGAGTTGTCCATAATCTGACGCCTTTTGGCCTTGAAGGAACGAGGCTAAAGAAGACATTTCAACAGACATCTCTTGTCGTTGTGGTGCGAGGTCTGAACTGTTGTGATCAGACATCATTTGATGAAGAACGAGGCCTGAACTGATGTGAACAGACATCATTTGAACATTAAGGAACGGGGCCTGAAGTGTTATTTTCAACCCAACCCAGTTACATTGACCGATCGAGCTTGAACTGCGGTGTTCAAACGTCATTTTGTGATCATCAGATCAAAATTCCTTGAAGCCCTGTTTTCTGAGATATCTTTCTTTTTCGCAACCAAACTCTGAGTCCTTCCTCTGGTAGATTGAAATGATTACCTGTACTTATGAGATTACCTGCATTGACAGTCAAGAGCTTGTTTCGCTTCACATTGTAGGGATATCTACATTTGAACCATTTGGGGTTCACTGCAACCTTTGTTGTACGAGAGCGAAGTCATTCCTGTAGAACCCATCTAAGGACAACATTCTTGAGAAGTCTAACCCGTTGTTGCCAGCTAAGACAAATCAGGACTTGTTGTGTTTATCTCATGTGCAGTGTAGTCTTTTGATTGAAAACCTCATTCCTTTGATCTGTCTTTTTTGGTTTCGTTGCAACCTAATTTGCTCTACGAGTTGGTTCTGTTTGTTGGTCTTGATTGGATTGGAACCTGAGCACGCGAGTTGCTTTCTTTCAGGAATTTTATACACAAGCGTCATGATTGGCATTAAAGACACATTTCTGACATGTCAGCAACCAAAATTTTGAGCAGAAAAATTTCTAGGGATCCTAGAGGTATATGTGTCTTTTTCTTAGCTTCTTCTAGGGATCCTAGGTAGTGATTATGAACAATGTCGTTTGAGCTATACCTAGATGAGCTTGGTGCAATCATGTTATGAGGTTTTGCAGAGGGCAATTCCTTCCCGTAGGCAAATGAATGTGTATGACTGGTTTTGACAAGTCGTTAGTCACATCAATTTGGGAGGCAAACCGTGGTTTTGAAATTCTAGTCTTTCTACTTAAACGCAGTCGGTTGGTCTAACAACGGATTGGTTTTTGAGTGGTTTGTCCAACCGTTTTCCCAATGATTGATTGCTTTGCAAACTTAGTATTCACTCTATTTCATATATGTATTCCTTAACTCATTTTTTAATGCTGCAATTGCAAACCCTTTTTCTGAATCGACTAGTACATCAGCATTTTCATTAGACTTTATGTTCATTGGTCCATTAAAGAGTCAGTCTGGTTTATGTCCTGAACTCGGGTCCTTTTGATAGAATCAAAAGATCTTTGTCAAGTCTGTTTCGAAGTGCTCATTTTCTTATGTAACTGCTCATTCTCTTGCAGTACTTTAGCCACACTATTCAACTCGATGTTTATTGTTACAATTACATCGATTCATTTTTAACCTTGGCTTCATTACTTTTTCTTTCAAAAATGAACTTGTTGCCTGATTTTAAAAAAACAATAAAAACATTGTTTTCCATTTGTATTGGAGCTTCCAAGATTGATACAATGTGCTTTGAGTTTTCCAAATCTTTTTGAAACTGGGCAACGGTCTTTTTGAGACAAACATTTTCAGACTCGAGTAATTGATCTGAGAGTTTAGTTGTCATGTTATCAATTTAATTTAGAAGTAAAGGACTATGTCAGAAATGTTCAGCATTCTGGTCAACCTTCCTTTATTATAGATTCAGGTGCTCAGTATGCTGTTTCCTGTAGCAGATACATTATCTCAGCATCGTTTGTACTCAACCATGCTCTTCATTATCTATGGGTCTGATACTGCATCTCAACATTTGCATCATTCCCTGATCTCTTGCTTGATATCCTGCTCTTGGTGATTCTGTCCCATTGCTTTCAGATGATACTAAACTACATCCAAGGCTTTTCTCAATCAAACCTTTTCCTCTTCGCTGCAGCATCCTTTCAGTCACACCCTGCTGTCATACTCCATTTTATGCAGCGCTCTTTTCTCAATCGACTTTTAACATAATCCATGTATTGGATCAGTGTATCACGGAAGTCTGGAATATCAAAAAGGAAGGTGTCGAGTGTATTCAGAAAGAGACCGGTTAGCGGTCAGACAATATAATTCATCATTTAATAAAATCTTTGACTTGATGAACATCTGAACTGTGTCGCGAGAACTTTAAAAAGCCATGGATCCGAAATCTTTTGAAATTCGTTGTTATCAATGTTGTTATCAAATAAATCTTGACTATGAAGAACATCTGAAACTCGGTTCTACTTCCTTAAGTCGTTGTTAAAAGACACTTGAGGTGTGAAAGAAGTCGTTGAAAAGATACCAATGCAACTTCTTTTGTTTGTCTTGAATTAATTGCATTTGTTGTATTTCTGAATCTGAACACGAAATTAAGGTATCTCTTTTCATATTATCGTGAGTTGAAGTGCAAGTTGTTGGATCTTAGTGGATATGATGTATTGAAGTTGTGGTTATGTAAACAATCACGTTCACGGGATTTACACGTCTAATGATCAAAAACTGATAATGAATTAAACAGGATTTTACAAAATCATAGAAAACCATGAATGAATTGCTCGAATACGGCCAATGATTTAATTGTATAAAAACAGATAATTTCTGCTAGGGTTTACAGCAATTGTTTAAATAGGCCTCACCAAACTGAAACGGGCCTAAAAAATACATATTGATGGCCGTGACTAGAACAAAAACAGTGTAACACCAAATTCCCAAAAAACTAAAAAATGTCAATAAATCATAGTAAACGAGGGTTTTGGGCCTCGAAAAATCCTTAACCAGCTAAACGCAGTGGTTGAGATTTGGTCGAAAAATCCTGAAACGGACTTACGGATCAAAAGTTATGGCTGTTTTACTGAAACCCTTTTCTTCACACAAAACGCAGTGACACCAAAACGCAGTAGTTGAGATTTGGTCAAAACGCAATGGTCAAAACGCAATGCTCAAAACGCAATGCTTAAAACGCAGTCAATATAATATTCAAAAATATCCAAAACGCACATAAAAAATTTCGAAAGGGTTTGATTGTTTTTAATATTTTAAAATTTCTTCTAACCAAAACGCAATGATTGCCTTTTGAACCTGTTTAATAAAAAAATCAAAATGCAACAAGAAGAAAATCAAAACGCAACAAGAAGAAAGTCAAAACGCAACAAGAAAAAGTCAAAACGCAACAAGAACTTTTCCAGTTTGTCAAAACGCAACCTAGAAAAATACGACTTTTCCCACACACAAATTCCGCCTTATAATCACCCGTGTTTTGACCTTTTAACGTGAAAGTCCTCCTTATATAGCCTACACAACTTGGAGAACAAGCAAGCAAGCCCAAACCCCTTTGGGTTGTAGGTTCGGCCGACCCAAGGAGAAGAGAGGGAAAACCAAACTTTCCTTTTTGGCATTTTGCACATTAGTCCTTTAACTATTAAACACTAATGTTTATCGTTAAATACTTTTAATGGTCGTTTACTAAAACACTATTTAAACATTGTTTACGTATTAACGTGTGCGTCCCCTTAGGCTCGAATATAATTTCCGGACATATATTATTTGTACATGCTCATATTCCAACATGATATTCCTTAAAAATGTAATAAATTAAGTTTGTTATATAAAAAATCGCCAGTAGCTATAAGTAAAGGGTAGTTATCGTAACGTTTTTTTATTAAATCTATTTTCAAGAAAACTTTACGGTAGTTTTTAAAGTTATTAGATAGGTTAAGGGTGTATTTTGAATTATTTTTTTTCAAAAATATATATTAAAGTTTAATTTTTTTATAAAATCGTACGTATGTCAAAAGCATATCAATATTAGGCTCGTGTTGTTCATAATCCAGAGACCTTCTTAGCGATATATTTTTTACTAAATAAATCACTAGATATTTGTTACATATTTGATAAATAAAGTTTGTTATATAAAAAGTCATAAATTAAAAAAAGTTCAAAGTAATTTTCATAACTCGTTGCATAGTATGAGGGTTGTTTTGTAATTTATTGCTTTTCTAACAGAAGTTAAGGGGCCGTTTAGTTGTTGACAAATTTTCCTTTTTTCTGTTTCTAAATTCCTAGAGGAGGGAATGGTTTTTCTTCTCTAGAGAAGAGATCCGGCTTCTTATTGAGCGTAGCGAAATCAAGGTTTATGATAAAGTCAGCGAAGTTTCTATGATGTTCTACCTTTGCGTTGTCTCGGTCCACAATGACAGTGGAAGGCTCCGCACCTGAGCCTCATTAGACTCAGCAGAAGTGTAGGGTGTAAGTGAAACGAATAGAAGAGATGAAGTCTGCCCCTTAGCCTAATCTATATCCACAGCTGACGCAACTCCGTACCGACGTCTCACTACTACTTAATTAATTAATTAACGGCTAAAATTTTTCATAACCCGAGCTTTCCTTAACCAGTTGACTTTACTCCGTAACCTTAGCCTCCCTTTCTTTATAGTTCGACTAAGTGACTTCGTAATCGAAACTGACTTTTTTTCTTACTGTAGCATAGGCCTTCGCCACTTCAAACGGGCGCTTCGCCCCTCTTCTTTTATTAGAAAGAGCGGGGCCTTACTTATTCGGGGGGTTGGGGAACCCGTAGGAAGGGGGGACGAACCACCGAATTGACATCTGAAATCGCCAACATGAACACAAACAAAATCTTTAATTTTGTATAGAAAGAAAACGAACCACTTCTATTCTCGGAGCCCACAGAGCGGTATATGAAGAATGGCTTTTTGGTCCCTTTCTTCCAGTGGCTAGGATATAACACCCTGTGTTTTCAAGTCATTGACGACGTCGACAAATCCGCAATGTACTTTTTTTAATGTACGTGTTCACTTTAAATCATAAGCGATAGGTTAAATCGCGTACGCCAAAAATTAGCGTTCAATGTAAACGGGCATACAAACCACTTAAATGTTATACATCAATCAAGGTTATAATATTAATTTGAAATAATTTTAAAAAAAATTAAACTTTGTTCATTTTATTTTTATCGTATACTTTAATGTATACGTGTCGCGAAAATTGCGTTTAGCACGCCCTTAACACAAACTTTTCTACGCTTCAACAATACCCACTTTTATACCCAATACATAAATTACTCATATTCATCTACTATCATATATAAGCCGAAATTCTAGCATTATACACAAGTAATTATATCAAACTCATCCCATTTGGACTTATATGCACCATACATCTCATGTCTCCACCAACTCATATGGCACACCAACTCATTATGGCACACATACTTATCTTACCTTGGACCATGCTTTGACACCGAACTAGACCCATTACTTGCACCATACTTATACATTACATAAAGAGAAGTATCATACATGCATAACACTTAACACAAAAATCAAACAAACCTCTCTTTTCCTTCCTTATATGCTACGGCATACTAGCACCTCCCAACCAAACCCATACAAATTTTTCTACAATCCATACACTTCTATATACACATATTCTAAGATGTACTAAGGCATTTGCAAGCATTGAATCACCATTTACAAGTATTTCTCAAGAAAAAGGGAGCTAGGGTTTAATTAAGGAAAGCTAAGGGTTTATTAGTGCAAGCTTGGTTTTTGTGGCTAAACAAGGGTTTAGTACTTGTACATCATCATCATCATTCTTCTTAAGGTCCATTTAAACTCTTTATGTTGCTATAACTTTCATTATTATGCATATGATATTTCTATTTAGCTTATATCACCATTTAAGTTTTAATCATGAAAATAAAGTTTTCACTTGAAATGACCACATGGATTACTTATACATATGTTGTGTTAATACTTACATTATGTTAAAAAGGATGAGAAAATGTTGTATCATATTGTTTTGGTGTAAACATGATTATGGATTAATTAGGGTTTTCATAACTTCATAATATGTTTCAACTTAAAGAAATACATAAGACATGTTAATATTGATTATGGACTTTTAATCATGTTAATAGAACACTAAAATAAGGTCATATGGAAAGAAATACACTTGTACACACTTGGTTATGTGTAAAAATGATTATTTACAAAACTAGTAAATTAGAGATTTCTTAAGTAAAGTTATAATTTTAAGTATTATCATGGATTAGTTAACCTTGGTAACTTGGACACCTAAGGACTATTATGGACAAGTAAGTGATAATATAAGGATGATATATAATATACAAGATATATGAGACTTGTGGTAAAATACAAAAGTGGTAAAGTATAAAGAAAAGATCAAAAATGGACTTAACAAACAAGCATAAACATTCTGTCCCAAATTCGAATTTTTACATACTCATTTTATATTTTTATAAGATAATACATTTCACGACGATTCCGAAAAGGTAAGAAACTTGTTAAACGGATTAATAACAAAAAAGTTACGTTAAAAACGAGTTATACGCTAATTAAACGAAGTTTATAAAAATAATTCAAACAACAAGTTTGATATTTTTAACAAATAATACATATTTTTAGGATTCCAAAATGATAAGAATCGTA
>BQNB010062761.1:17729-33446 GCA_026074375.1 Tanacetum coccineum
CGGTGTGTTTTGTAGATCAATATTCTTTATTTTTTTATCAGCCCGCACATGGTTTTCTTTTCAACCTTTGATACGTTTTTTATCTATAGACATAAGGACTGAAGTAATGAACAACAAACATTTAGATAAGCTTGTGTTTTGTTTTGGGATTAACTTAAATTGTTTAGATTTGGTTTTTTATCTTTAGTTTATAACTAATATCATGTAATGGGCCGAATACAGACTTTATAATTTAGTAACTTTTTGCTATATTTCATTATGTTGTGTTTTACCCACTTGTAATCTAATTTGAATAAGGAAGTTGAGAATACAAATTTTCAAAATTATATTCTTTGTTCTCTTATATATATAAAACACAAATTTATGTCTTAAGATGTAATGGCTTATACTTATCTTAATTAAAAATTCGTTATTCTTTCGTAATGTTATCGTTATAAAAAATGTATAAGTGAATAATATTTGCTCGCCATAAAATAAGTCACCGGGTACCCGCCGCCGCATTGCGCGGGTACCCTGCTAGTACTACATATTAAGCATTTTTACATTCCAAAAATAAAAAGCTTGAATTTTTAAGTTACAGCCATTTAAGCAGAGTGTACAAACATTATTAATTAAAACTTGACAATTTACAAACATAATTAATACTCTTATTAAAATACCACATTACATAAATGTATTATCATATCTACACATTTTACAACCATAGAAAAGCATGCTATACAAATTTTTATACATAATTAATACGCTTATTAAAACACCAAATTACTTAAAAGTACAATGATATATCCACATTGTACAAACAATTAAAAGGATACCTTTCTGATTAATTACAACCAATTAAAACACCTCATTACTCTAAAGTGCAATAATATTTTCGTAACGTACAATCTAAACAAGCTACAATATAATCCAATCAAAAGTATAAACTAATTAAACATACTAATTAATGTTATTTTTAAAACACCCCCAAAATGAAAAAGTATATGTTATTATACACATTGTACAAAAAAAATTCAAGATGCTTTATACAATTATATGCTAACAAATTGATGGTACATATAGTTTTGAAAACCGGACCGGACTAACGGGCTCAACCGGGAACTGAAGTCGCAACTGGTTCGACTAGCTAATAAAAGCCGTCCGAAAACGAATACGAGATGACCCGTCGAACCGATACAAATGGGTGAACCGAGATCTATTTCTCCGATCAATGGTCATATGGTACCCGCCGCCGCAACGCACGAATATCCTGCTACTACGAGTATTAGGCTGCTCACTATGGTCGGTCGTCGTCGGTCGCCACCACAGTGGCATAGTCGGTCACCGATGATTATTGGGCAAAAGGATCGGCCACCCGACCGTTGTCGAGACAAAGAAAAAGCCCAAAAAAAAGTCCATTTTTTTATTTTAATTAAAAAAAACTTTTTTTAATTTTAAAATTTAAATATTTTACCACTATAAATACCCAACTCATTACACCATTTTATACACACACGAGGCATGCAGACCCGTGCGATGCACACGGCTTGTGTCAAATTTTTTTCTCATGTGGTTGCTTGCATAATGATTTTGTTAGAATGTTGATGCGTTAGTCTGATTGTGTATACTTTGGGAATTGGCCGTGTAATGTTTAGATGCGTTGTTGAACATGCAAACCCGTGCGATGCACACGAGTTGTATCTAAGTGTTTATTACATCGTCAAATAGATAAATCCGTTTCGTCCTGAAGTTGCTGCTTTAGTGTCGTTTACGATATTTACTCAACAATAGACGTGCGAACGGGGTCTTTCTAAACTCTCTTTGTTTCAAATTTGCGTTAGCCGATTTTCAAACTGGGCATAGGAGAACCCACACAATTAGGCTGTTGTGAGAAGTTTTGAAAATAACATGCTGCTTGGACAGAAATTGAAATGCCAACATACCAACGACGTAATAATTAAGTTTAGTTTATGTTTTAATGTATTTTATTTTATTATGTAATTTAATGTTTTTTTTATGTAATGTTTTAAATGTATTTTAATAATCATGGAATTTGTTTTTAAAATGATAATAATATTATATAATTAGTATGTAATGGCTTTAAATAAAAATTGTTAAGTAATTCAATAATTTATTAAAATTCCAACGCTATTTTCCCTCTTAATAAAAATATCTCATTCCTCCGATCAATTCAGTTTTCTCCCAACATGTTCCTCTCCCAAGACACCTTCGTTAATATTGTATTCAACAAATCAAAAATCCAACAGCTATGATAGAGAGACACAACCCAAAGGCAATAAAACCCAACCTACAACCTCGAAGGGAAAAACCACCCGATGCATCCCATTTCTTCATTTTTCGATAGTGGTTCTCAACCCAACAACATAACCACCAAAACCATTTCTCCAATTTCTTCAGTTCCAACGATCGTGTGAATTTAAGCCTGATGAACATGAAGATAAGAGTATTGACATAACTCACAAGTGGATTATCTCACTGAGCAACAGGAACAATCAACTACTCTTTGATAAAGAGACCTTAAGAGAAAACGTAGAAAGAAAAGCAAATGCTGAAAAAATAGTGAGAGGAAGAATGAAGAAGAACAAGCTTAAGATGAGTAAATTCAGTTGAAAATCACAGATAAAATCTGATATCAAATTACTAATCATATTAAATTCAGCTATGAAATCGTTTTTAATAATCTAGGAACGTATAATGTTTATTTTAAATGTAATGTTTTAATGTTTTTTAATTAATATGTAATGGTTTAATTATTATGAAATTTAAATTTGTTGATTAAAAAAATTGACAAAAAAATAAAAAAATAATAATAAGAACCGCCTATACGTGCGAAATGTCGCCTGTAAATCGCTGGAGAAAGAAAGCTGATGTGACAGGGTAAAATGCAGGTCGCGACCCATGACCATAGTGAGCAACCTTAATATAATAATGACTTGTGAGCAAAGAGATCCATCATGTATACACCATCCGTTCCTAAATAAGTGTCAACTGTTGACTTTTAAAGTTTTTTTCCGTCAACTTTGACCTTAAATTATTTTGGCCTCGCGCTATGACGCCGCTATTTAGAACCCTGATGAAAATACATTTAAAACTCAATCAATTCATATATTTTGCATCAAATATTGTATAACACAAAAAGAAATATTTAAGGTCAAAGTTGCAAAAGAATGATTTTAGAAGTTAATAGTGGACACTTATTTATAGAAGGAAAGAGTATTAAAGTAGTACGACTTGATTAGAATTAGAACTAACGGGAAGAAAAAAATAAATTGTTAGCCCCCTTTATGTCAGCTCTAGGCCTAGCATTGCTTAACTGAAATTGTTAAAGAAACAATTTCCCTTTATAAGAAATATGAAATGAAAAGTGAAAGTGAAATTCCTAGTAGCATTTGGCACTTAGAACTCTTTTAAGCAATGTTTTAAAACTGGGTTGGCTCGGTCGGTTGAACCGGTTGATTCGTGAATCGGTTTGGAGACCGGGCTAGATGTAATCGAATTTTTGTTTGTTTGTGAACCGGATTGAACCGCGGTTTTTCGTTGACTCGGGTTGACCCGGTTTGATAAATCTGGCCGGGTCGTAACTTTTTTTTAAAGAATATAACAAAAACTTTTTTTCCCATAAACATTTTTAAGTTTAATTGATAAATTAAAGTGATGATCACTAGTGTTAGTTAAAATAGAGTCAAAACTAACGTAAAACACAAACTAATATTTTTTTATTATAGTCTATTACAACTTGTAATAATGAGTTAATTGTTTTTGCAAATCTTTGCAATAATTTTATAAAGAGAAAAATGCAAATATGCTCCCTGTGGTTTTTGCAAAAATTGACAGACTACTCCCCCAACTTCAACCAAAACGTGCAAGACTACCACGCTCAGATTGATACGTTCATTCACACGTGCCCCAGCAGGGACCATTTCTGCACAAAAGTAAAACAAAAAGTGTGCAGAAATGATTCCTGTCAGTGGATCACGAGTGCAAATGGAAGATTCAATCTGGGGAGTCGCCTGCACTTCCGTGAAAGTTGGGGAGTAAGTCTGTATTTTTTGCAACCACAGGGTGCATATTAGTCATTTCTCTCTTTTATAAATATAGAATAAAAAAGCTAAAGCTAATGAGTAAAGACTCAATATTTTTCACCAGTTCAATTGAACGTAAGATAAATTATGAGATCATACAATATTACATATTCAATATATTATATATATATATATATATATATATAACCGATTTGACCCGCATTTAACCTGTTGAACTGATGACGTCGCGATCACATAAAAAAAAAAATCGATCAACCTAAAAAACCGGTTTACAAATCTAATGATATTTTCTTTATTTTGTTGTAACCCAAACAAAAAGAATAAATATGAATAAAAAGGCCCGTGGCATTGGCACCCTACCCTCAAGGCAAGACCTTCAACGATCCTTGACATCTTTGTGGTAGAAAATGTCATTCGTTATTTATCAAACAAAAAAAAATTTGTAAATCGGCATGAACCCTCTAATTTCGGTTGTTTTTTTTATCATCGTCTACTCACAAAAAATATCTTCAGTTTTTTTTTTTTGAACGGCAAAATTTTATAAACTAGCAAGGAGCTAGAAAAGAAATTACAAAGATATTAAATGCGGGTTTTTAAGCCAATCATCCCTAGAGAACTTTCTACTACACCTACTATTACACCAAAGAAAGGAGGAAGAGACAATATTCTCAAAAAGGATCGATCTAGACGGCTTATTAACATCAAAAGTAGAACGATTCCGAAATCCCCAAATAAACCACCAAGCAACGTAGAAGACTCCTTCCAAAAAACCTTTAACTGAACCCGGAAGACGAATAGAAGAGAACCACTCGTCCCATTCTGAGAACGAACGCCAAAGCTGGAAATCGATCTCCCACCAACGGCAAACACGATGCAAAACCTCCTGAGATAGAGAACATCGAAATAACAAATGATGGACATCCTCTTCATCCGAAAAACAAACCGGGCAAGAAGTGGACTCCAAAATAACACCTTTTTGGACCAGATTGTATCTAGTAGGCAAACACCCCCGACGAGCTCGCCACATAAAAACATTAATCTTAATAGGAATTAACTTAACCCACCTAGTCGGCTCAGAATGAGAGGGAAGCACCAAATCATCAATAGCAAGACGAGTATCTTTCACACTAAATTCACCACTGCTAGAAAGGGAGAAATACCAACGATCATTTAATTATATGAATTAGGGAAAATTTCTTAAAAAGTTTAAAATCATTTTGAAAATGCAACTTTAGTCTAAACAAAAGTTTTTTCTTAAAATAGTTTCGGGTAACTGGTCAACTTAAAAAGAAATTGACACGTGTCCTTTATTTTAATATTAAAGTACAAAATTTTTAAGCAACATGTCTGTACTTTAATATTAAAATAAGAAACGCGTGTCAATTTTTTCTTAAATTGCTTAGTTGCTCTGGAGTATCTTGAGAAAAAAAAATTGATGAGATAAAAAGGCATTTTCACTTATAACTTTGAACCTTTTTGAGAAATTTCCCAATGAATTAAGTCTTCCCATCATTATTCTTAAATTACACATATCTTTTATGTAATAAAAGAATTACATAATTTTGAAGTTTTCTATGAGATTTAATCTTATAAAAAAAATTGGATCAATTAGAACGTTTGATTTTAACACGTAGGCAAAATCGTGATATCTAATTGGTTAAAAAAAATCAAAATTGAATCAAATTTAGTCAAAATTGAAAATTTTGGTGGAAGAATTTGATGGAGAAAAAAACATGTAAAAATATATGTGTCAAATTTGTGAAAATAAAAACTTAAAAAAAATGGTAATTAATAAACTTTAGTAATTGAATTTTAAATAAATAATATAGAGTTAAGTGTAGATTTATAAGTTTTCATGTTTTTTAATAATTTCAAAAAATAAACAAATAACCTCTTAGACTTTATACCCTCAGACTTTATATTTTAGAAATACAACATTTAAAAATACAACATATATATACACAAGATTATCAATATCAAAATAAAAGCACGAACTATTGTGCATATAAATAAATAGATGATGTTGTACGTATATGAACAACTCTTGTTTTTCCTCTTTATGAGTTTAAATAAGAATATCCGGATTTTTTTTACAAATGCGTTCAATAAAGAATTATTGTTATTTTATTTTGTAAGTTTATCACATGCGTACACGGGTTTTAAAAATTATTGTTAACACACAACAATGTAATTAACAAACATAAAGATTAACATTCTTTGTTTAGTATGGTATTAAGCATGTATTATAACGGTTACAAACTTACAATTGTTTAAATTAAAAAAAACTCGTATTCACAATTACTGAAATAATAGTAAACAAGACCATCAATGTGCAAATACAAAAAATAACAAAACTTACAAAATTAACACTTACTTAAAATTTAATGTCTAAACCTCGTGAATGCACATAATCCTAAACAACAAATCTCACATTTGTAGGCTTCATGCTTGTAACACTACAAGAACGACTATCACCTTTAGTTTTGACATTTTCTTCTCTAAAAGTAAAAAAATTACATTTTGTTAATTAACTCAAATGTTTCTTATACTGCTTCATTAGTTGTGCTATAGTTTTCTGAACTAATCTTCATATTCACCGTATTTCAATTCCTCTTTCTCTTCAAAAAGTTTAAAAGATCTCATAAACTTTTTAGTGATCCGTTTCGTTTTCATCCACATTTTATGAAGACAAGTTCAACTTGAATTCCACTAAAGAATTTGCCCCACATATAAGAATTTAACACAGAAAAACCACAAGATGCTTTAAAACACTATTGCCACATTGTTGTAGCATGTACGGCATGTCGAGATTATATACGGCCCTTACATGATATTACAACATTATTTTTTGATGAAAATAGTGCATCATATTATACTATATATATAGAGAGCACGATCGTAATCCCGAGGAGTTTTAAATGGCTTATGTTATATGTACCCCGTGAAACACCATTTGTACCCTGGGGTTTTTTTCGTTTTTTTTTGTAATTTTTTTTTTCTATTTTTATAATTTTGTATATGTTATAAAAGTGTGACACGGAAAAAATGGAACGAAAAATATAAAGTTTAACATGTCAAAAGTATGAAACTGTCAAAATTTACGGAACAGAAACTGATAAAAAACTGCGTTGCACTGTAAAAAGGAGGGTACAAAAGGAATCTTTTGTACCTTTTGGCACTATTTAGTGGGTCAGGAGGTACCAATAGGGGTACCCGTTTTAAATGCCTCTCGATGCTACCCGAACCGAATTGTACCTGGCCAAACATGAGTTTATTATTTTATTTTTTTAAATACACGTCATAAAACACGCGTCTCTCCCATTACCATTTTTCACTACCCAAAACACACACACACATGTTTCCACCGCCATTCAAAAACATTCACCGGCCCTCTAAAAAAAAGTCACTCATTTGAAATCATATCTCTTCTCGCCTGGAACCCTAGAAAAACGTAAGAGTCTTCAGCGGTACATGCAATCCAAGATCAAACAAGGAAGAGATTCATGTAAGGTTTTTAAAATTTTGAATATTTATTTTGATTCTGTTAGGGTTTCATTTTGTAAGTTTGTGAACCTTAATTTTCTGATTTGCTTTCTTTTGTTATGGTTATACGCAGGTTTATTTGGGATTCCGGTTTGGTGGGATTAATGAACTAGGCGATTCATTCTTATTCAAGGTAATTATGTGCTTATTTTTTGGATTGCGTAATTTTTAAGTTAGTTTATAATTAATATCATGATATGTGCATAAATTGATGTTTTGAGGTTAAATGAGATTGGAAATAATAAGCCTCAATTGTTTGGTTAAATCAAGTTTAGGAATAAGCATCTCATGAAATAGTTTTTCAGCTTATTTTTCCGGTCTTACGGCCTTATCTTTTATAAGCTAAACGCATTACAAATTAAGAAAAGAAATAGGCATATGAAATATAAGCATAGTCAAGAAAACACTGACCCAGTGTTAGAAAATACATGACCTGGGTGTTAAGAATGTGTCATATTTCGAGTCCTACGAGAACTTTTCTGTAGCAAAAAGACTTTTTTCAAAATATAACGTTAAACTTAATTAGAAAATTACAAAACTAATGTTATATGAATAGTCTATAAGATGTTCAAGGTCGTAATAAAATATTAAGCACAAATTACGATATTCTCTTAAATTTTATAGGAACATGTTTGCTAAGTTATCATCAATTGATTCTAAAGTAAGTTGCTTTTTTGTTTGATGTTTTACCCGTTTTGTGTGTTGTTGTGACCTTTGCTTCTGTCGAGACCAATAGTGAAACGACACAATGTATTATCAGGAAGGATAAGATGCAATTTTAGTTTAACCGCTTGAGCCAATGTATAGGTGCACTTCAATAGTTATATGACTTATTATTACGATCTGAGCCTCTGAGGTCGGCAAAATGAGTTTCAATGCTTGGGTAAATGTGGTTCTGGCTATTATTGTGGAATTTTAGAGAGCAAATAATCATTTTCAAATTTGCTAAAATAGATTTTTTGTAACAGAAAAGGTAACACATAAAGGTTACTGTGGATAGCTCATAATTTTAAATTTTGTCAACGACATTTATCAAATGGAATATGTAGTCAGGACCACATTATACTATGTCAGCTCAGCAGGATCTTTGGTCCTATTGGTCAATGATATATTAGTGCCTCGAGTTTAGTTTCACCTGAAACTTTTCCATCCAATTCTCGAGCCCACTGTCTTAAAACACTTGTTGGACATGCGAGTAATGAACTGCCTAGAGGCTTTTGATTTTAAATTCCTGTTTTGATCATGAACCGGTAATTAACATTGGTTCATCAGATTTTAATCCAACGCTTCATCTTCTGAAACTCTATAGTCCCTCAATTTTGGTTGTGATGAAAACCTCTGTATGTGTACGAGTGAAATTATAGAATTGGTCTGGCCTATGCCCTGTGAAATAGTTGCATTAAAATGTGAAACAACATATAATTACACAGATGGTTAAAATCGATTGATAATACTTTTAGTGTTTGGAAAATATAGTTTATTCATAGCACTATATGATAGGAAACTGGTTTTCTAATAATGGCCTCATAGCTTCATTGGTTTTAGAAGTTTTAGATGCTCAAAGTATCGAAAAGTAATGCTTTTATGTAAACGTTTTTTCTATCGAATAATGGTTTAAGATGATGTTTGTGTATTGAGTTTCCGATTTGATGGCAGCTTGGCAGTTTGCGAAGGCAAGTGTAGAACCTAGAAAAGACCCTCGACACCCATAAGCTTTTATACTGGGAAGAATGTGGTGCATCAGATGAATTCGGATGTAATGACTGCTCTTTTGGGATATTTTCAGTCAATGCTATGGCCACGGTAGTGGTGCAAAAAAATCGGTTAAAACCGGTTTCCGGTTATTAGAAAACCGGTTTTAAAAAAACCGGTTTTTCTAATAACCGTTTTCTGATTATATTTTTTCGGTTTTTTCCGAAAATTGGTTTTTTTCGGTTATAAATGTCCTTTTCGGAATCGGTTTTTTCGGTATAAATTTTTCGGAATCGGTTTTTTTAACCGGTTCGGTTTTTTCGTTATAAATGTTCGAATCCCAGGTTTTTTATACCGTTCGGTATTTTTTTCGGAATTTAAAACTTCGAACAATTATTTAATTAAACTTGTTAATTATCAAACATTTAATTAAACAACACACCCGAAACATACTAAACATATACAATCATAATCTATTATTTGCACCGTAAACGATACTAAAAATACAACCATAACTTTTATTTTAAACAATACAATTTATACAACTAAAAAATATAATACTAATACATTTCGAGCTTCGGCATGACCATCACCCGAAAACATATTAGTGTACTCAAGTATGTCGAGCTTCGGCATTGCCATCACCCGTTATACTCAATCCATTAAATCTTTCAAAAAATCTTCTACATCTACGTGTTCAATATCTAAGTCTTCAAACTCACCTTCATCTAATTCGGTATTCAGAGGTGATATCCCTAAATCAACTTCTTCTCTTGCTATATTGTCTTTCTTCAACGTCTTCTAATATCGGAACCTTCCAACGATGTTTCTGTGTACCCTATCTACCTCCTCCAAATAATCTTTCAAACATTACAGCATACTTACCACGGATCAGGGGTTAGTCTTGACCTTCTTTCTGAATATAATTTCTACCGCTAATGGAGAAAAGGCCGGATTCGAAAGCTACCGTCGAAGCTTGAACCGTTAATAATTCGCGAGTCATTAGCGGTAGTAAAATTGAAATTGATTCCCTTTCTTTCCACCAAGCCAAAATGTCAAAGTTTGTAAAACTCTTCGGGCCTTAAAGTTATTAAAAAGTTTGTAGCCATATATTGTCCCAACTCGCTTGTTGGGGCCGATGTTCGTTGACGCTTTGTAGCGTCTTCAAATAAACATTATAAAGTATTAAACTATGTCACTTGCCATTAGGGACGATCCAGCCGCATTTGATCAACAATTGGTTGTTGTATTTGACCATCATTTGTTTTGCATAAATTCCAAATAATTTTTTAAAGTTATCGTTAAAATAATAAAACATATGGGAGTTCTAAAATAGTTGGGTCGGGGTTTGTTAGCGTCAAACCCAAAGAATATGTCTAAAGTGTTCAATATTCTTAGTTATTAGAAAGTTCGACGCCTCCACATTTAAACATGGATATAAATGCGGCGGAACAATAAAAAAACCAAAGGCAAATTCTGCAAAATATTTTACAAATTTCTTTTTTATAACATTAACCAGTCTTCTAAACTTTTGACTATGTGATGTTTTTTAATCGCCTAATTTTTTCGTCATAGCATAAATTTGATTTAAAACTAATGAGCTCGAGTTGGGTAATAAACACCCGTAATATAAGTTGTTGACGACTTTAAAAACTTGTAAAAAAAATTGTAAATATATTAGTAGATCCCAAATCTTTGGTCCTTATCGAAACGGATTTATTTCTATTAAAACAAGTGTTTCATTAAAAGCGAATTTAAAGTCTCACGTTGTCGTAATATATATTTCAAACATTCATGCAAGTAGAATTCCACTAGTATTATATCATAGCAAGGTCATAGGGGTTCTTCACCACATTATTTATGAAAACGTCTATAAGTACATTTGTCGTTCGTTAATACTCTAACTATATATAGTAACTAATAAACCCGCTAAATTAAAATTTCGTCCTTAAACTATCACATATTTTTAAAGCCGCTTGCAACGGGATAAAAGCAGAGTCAAGAAAGCAACATGACTCAGTGTCAGAAAATACATGCCTGGGTGTATGTATGTGTCCTACGAGAACTTTCTTTGCAAAAAGAAAATTTCAAAATATAACTGAAACTTAGAATTACGAAACTGAATGTTATATTGGATAGTCTAGGTAGATGTTCAAGGTCGTAGTAAAATATTAAGCATAAATTACGATATTCTCTTAAGTTTTATGGTAACATGTTTGCTAAGTTATCATCAATTGATTCTAAAGTAAGCTGCTTTTTTGTTTGATTTTTACCCGTTTTGTGTGTTGTTGTGACCTTTGCTTCTGTCGAGACCAATAGTGAAACGGCACAATGTATTATCAGGAAGGATAAGCTGCTTTTAGTTATCCGCTTGAGCCAATGTATAGGTGCACTTCAATAGTTATATGACTGATTATTACGATCTGAGCCTCTGGGTCGTCAAAATGAGTTTTTAGTGCTGGGGTAAATGAGGTTCTGGCTAGTATTATGGAATTTTAGAGTCCAATATAATCATTTTCAAATTTGCTTTAAAATTGATTCTTTGTAACAGAAAGGTAAACACACAAAGGTTACTATATAGACTATATAATTTTAAATTTTGTCATCGGTCATTTATCAAATGGGAATAGGTAGTCTGGGGACCACATCCAGACTATGATCAGCTCAGCAGGATCTTTGGTCCTATTGGTCCATGATATATTAGTACTTCTAGTTTAGTTTACCTTAAACTTTTCCATCCAATTCTTGAGCCCACTGTCTTAAAACATTTGCTGGACATACGAGTAATGAACTGCCTAGAGGCTTTTGATTTCAAATTCCTGTTTTGATCCTGAACCAGTAATTAACATTGGTTCATCAGATTTTAATCCAACGCTTCATCTTCTGAAACTCTATAGTCCCTTAATTTCGGTTATGATGAAAACCTCTGTATGCGTACGAGTGAAATTATAGAATTAGTCTGGCCCATGCCCTGTGAAATAGTTGCATTAAAATGTGAGACAACATATAATTACACATATGGTTAAAATCGATTGATAATAATTTTAGTGTTTGGAATATATAGTTTATTCATAGCACTATATGATAGGAAACTGGTTTTCTAATAATGGCCTCATAGCTTCATTGGTTTTAGAAGTTTTAAATGCTCAAAGTATCAAAAAGTAATGCTTTTTATATCAAAAACTAGAGATGTAAACGTTTTTTCTGTCAAATAATGGTTTAAGATGATGTTTGTGTATTGAGTTTTCGGTTTGATGGCAGATTGGCAGTTTGCGAAGGCAAGTGTAGAACCTAGAAAAGACCCTCGACACCCATAAGATTTTATACTGGGAAGAATGTGGTGCATCATGAATCCGGATGTGATGACCGCTCTTTTGGGACATTTTCAGTCAATGTTATGGCCACGGTATGTGTAACTTAATATTGGGGAATTTTATAAAGGGTGTTTGGACATTTGTTTCAACTCTCATAAAGCTACAACAAGATATATATTAGTAATTTTTAAACCTATTGGATTAGTAGATTATGTTTTCAACATCTCTTTTTAGAAGAATGTGCTTTTTAATCACATTAGCTTTTTTTGTCAAATATGATTTGCCAAACGCTTTAACATGCGGTATTTAAATGACCACATGTTAGAGCAGTCGATGGATATTTTGTTAAAATGGAGAGGAATCAAGGGTTTCAAGCTCCAGGAACAACCGACGGCTTCAAGAGGCTACACCGATGATGACCACAAAATGAAACTAGCTGCAAATCTCCTTCGATGAAAAGGCTGCTCTTATGCTTAAGTGCTTGCCTCCAACAGGTGATACTTTACACTTCTATTCGTATTGATTATATTTTTATAGTGAATTCTGTATTTTTAGCGTTATTAGGTGTACTAAATTTTCACATTACTGGCATTAACAATTGTTTTAAACTATAGGCATTATAGTATATAAAATAAAATGCTACTTTCCTTATTGTTTATTTTAGCACCAACAAATAATAGTAAGCAAATAATGTTATACGTAGTATGTACTAGTCCTAGCTAATTGTCATCATAAGGGACTAATGCACCGACTAGCCAATGTTGCTCTGATGAAATTTGCAAATGAATAATTGCATGTGAAATAGTCAGATTCATTAGCACAATACATAATATTACTAAACATGATATAAGCTCATAATAATGCAATGGTGGATAAGTTCTAAGGATCAGCGGTTCATGTTGTTATAATCAAATTTATCATAGCTAAAAGTTAGTACATAGAACACTTTCATGGCAAGTAAAATAACCAGATACATTAATATAACTATATAAATCACAAAACATGGTATCCGCTCAATAGTACAGTGGTCTGTAAACATGGTCTACCACTAAAAAATGATCTTCAGTTGAACCTTTAAAATATGACTGATGTTTGTAGTTTTCTATCACTGGTCAAAGTTATCGCGACAGTTCTGGCGATTTTGAAGATAAAAAAAGTTGTCTCTCACCTATTAAAGTTTTTTTACTGTTTTAGCAATTAGAAAGGAAAAAAATGGACCATTTCAATGTTTTGAGAATTAAAAGGACATTTGAAGATAGGGAGATCATACGGAGCTCGAGTAATTTCTTTTAACGTTACACATATGCATCAATTGTAGTCAGTATGTAAGATTTTAAAGGTTGCACAATTAGCAGATGAGGGCGGCATAAAAACTGCTTATTATTAGATTAGGTGTTGTTTGGGATTGCATATAAAAATGCTTATTATTAGATTAGGTACTGTGTGGATTGAAACAGAACAATGGCATGTATAGAATCGCACGTAAAATCTGCTTATCATCAGGCCTCATATGGTCTGAAGTTGCAACTTCCACATTATTTAAGTAGGGGCTATTTGGTATTGTACATGAAACTACACATCATTATAATGTGGACTGTTTGGGTATGCTTATGAAAATGGGATGATCATACTTCGTAATAATTTCGTTATACATATCTTAAAGTATATTTATCGTATCTATGTGTGTTTTATGTAGGTATTGGCATAACTGTGATGGACGTTTAGTACTTTGGCTCGGAGCCAAGATGAAGAGAAAAGTAATGTGGTCAAGGTATTAAACAGAGATCAAGTCTAAAAAGTGAATTTGAAGACAACTAAAAGTAGATATGGATGTAATGCTTGGATACAAATGAGTTGTAACTGTAATAGTAATGCAACGTGGTTCTCTGTTTTCAGTGACGATGTTGTGAAAATTATCGGTTGCTCCGTTGATGAGCTTGATACGATAGAGTCACAGGTAAACCATAAACCACATACCTCTTTTTGTAATTCAAGGCTCATTTCACATCTTTATTTTTTGATATTTGCTGGATGATTCAAGTGAATATGAAACATAGATTAAAAATGCGTCATGGGTTTCATATGTTTTTCCATATGAAGACACAACAGGAGCACATCCCGGTGACACTAAAATTCATGTAAATTGATTTGGGGTTTAATATGTCTCATTTATCTATTTCTGAAGGATAAATGCAAGGGTTAGTCATAATCAGTTTTCAATATTTAGCTTTTTTCTTTTCGCAGCCAATATTGGTGTATATGTCGAAGGTGGATGGCAAGTTCAACTTTAGTTCCATCAGTGTGAATTTTTGGACAAAAGTTGATTACACAATTCTTACAGCTGCCACTTAATCAGATTCTGCTAATGTCGCAGCCATATTTGTTGCCTTTTCTGATGGAAAAATACAGGTTTAGAGTCAATTTTTTAGTTTCGCACTTTCATAGGAACTTTAAATTGCAATAACTTTCTTATTGAGTGGGTACAAATTTTATTTTTGATCAACATGACCCATATTAAAAGTTATGTATCTATATATTCGCTCGCCTTATTTAGGTAAAAAAACAGATTTGATGGTCATATGCGTATAAGAATAATCTTACATTATAAATTTCTATTGATTACTGTTTGACTATAAAACTGTTGTGAGGTATGTTTGGAGAGTATATTTTGTAATATGTGTAGATAATATGACTAACCTGTATTGATGTAATAATTATGGTTTGTGGTAAAGTGCTTGGTTTCTTCTATTAGGATGTCAAGATTATGGACATTTTCTTGGAAATGCTATAGCAAGCTAAAGAGTGAAAGAAAGTATGTTTGTGTTGATGATCAGATTTTGTTAACGCTTGTCATGTTTCATTTTGCTTAACATCAAATTTAATTTGTTCATAACCTCTTCATGTGTATCTCTTCTTTGTAAGTGTAATCACAAAGTGATTTGGTTTTACTTGCATACACAATTAGATCCCGTACAGGTTCTACTTATGTTGATGCACTCCGTCCACCAAGAACGAACGTCAAAGCCCGTGCCTCACAGCAGATCATGGGCATTGATAACCCTTAAACCAATTGTTACACCCAAATCGTCTTACCCACCTTGTATGTACTCGCTTTTAGTATATTA
>BQNB010062762.1:0-35951 GCA_026074375.1 Tanacetum coccineum
GGAAGGACTATGCCATGCTGAGAGTAGTCACCATGTAACATTTGTAAATAAATCCATTTTTACTTACATCCTTGAAAAACAAAGTTTTGTGTGCGTATTCGTAAAACGCGTTTACTTTGGGAAATTGAATTAGTAACCATGGAAACTAAGCAGACCTTTACTCCATCTTACTATAAAATTGACATCATCTTATACCAAATCCTAAGCCGAAAAGCCGAGACACATCACTAGTCGCCCTAGGACAATTCGCTATCAAATTTGCTCGCCATTAGAGAATTTACTAAATCATCCGTTCAACATCGACCTGATGCCCGTAGAACTTGGAAGTTTTGACGTCATAATTGGTATGGATTGGTTGTCAATGTATCATGCCATGATAGCTTATGCCGAGAAGATCGTTCGTATTCCATAGGGAAATGAAACATTAATTGTTCGTGATGACGGAAGCAACAATAGACACGGGTCCCGATTAAACATCATCTCGTGTACCAAAACCCAAAAGTACTTGCTAAAAGGATGCCATGTCTTTTTGGCACATGTTACCACAAAGGAGGCTAAAGAAAAGTCGAAGGAGAAGAGATTTGAGGACGTACAAATCGTTTGAGATTTTCCTGAAGTATTTCTTAAAGATTTGCCGGGTCTTCCGCTGACTCGACAAGTAGGATTCCAAATCGATTCGATGCCTGGTGCTGCACCTGTAGCATGAGCACCTTATCGATTAGCTCCTTCCGAAATGAAAGAGTTGTTGGAGCAACTGCAAGAACTATCCGACAAGGCCTTTATAAGACCCAATTCCTCACCTTGGGGAGCTCCGGTATTGTTTGTCAAAAAGAAGGACGGATCATTTCAAATGTGCATCGACTATCAGGAATTAAGCAAGCTGACGGTGAAGAATCGTTATCCACTCCCAAGGATCGACGATTTATTTGATCAACTACAAGGATCCAGTGTTTATTCTAAGATAGACTTGCGATCGGGTTATCATCAACTTCGAGTACGTGAAGAAGATTTTCCAAAGACGGCATTCAGGACTCGGTATGGTCATTACGAGTTCCAAGTTATGCCATTCGGTTTGACGAATGCACCGACGATATTTATAGATTTTATGAATCGGGTGTGCAAACCATATTTGGATAAGTTTGTGATTGTCTTTATTGACGATATAATAATTTATTCAAAGAACAAGAAAGAACATGAAGAACATCTTAAGGAAATTCTGGGATTGCTTAAGAAAGAAGAATTGTATGCTAAGTTCTCTAAATGTGAATTTTGGATTCTCAAGGTACAATTTCTCAGCCACGTGATTGATAGTCAAGGCATTCACGTGGATCCCGCCAAGATCGAATCCATAAATGTTGATCCCAAGCCTTGATCGATTCTTTACATTGTAAAGTGTATGTTACCTTGGATAAATCCAAAATAGCAATGGTTGAGACTTTGTTTGTATATCAAAGTGTATGCGGAATCTACACTTCAATACTCTAGAAGTATTAATCAATGGAACAGTACCAAACAAAGAACAATGAATAAAACACAAACTGCTTCAATATTATTAATGATAATACGAGTACTCTTGCTTAGTACTAGGGTTACAAACCTTGAAGCTATACGTTCTTTTTCTAAGATGTATATCTCTCTCTTAAGTATATATAAAACCTTAACCTAGGATCTTCTTTTATACACCACAAGGAGTCCTTTACAAGATAACTACCGAACTTTTAGGATCAATTACAATTGTAATCATATACAAATCTTCCTAAAATATAAAAGATATACATTCCATATTTATCTCTTTGCATCCTTATCTCCAAGTCAGCAGCATTAACCATCAGCAGTATTAACTTTTCTTCTAGCAGTATTAACTAACCTACGTACTAAGTGTGAAACTGGGCATTATACCCCATTAGTATTGTTAGTTATACCTTGGCAGTATTAACTCTTGATGAATTTATTCCTAACAATCCTCCCCTAAACTTGTGATTTATCTTCAAATCCTAAGTTTCTTCTGGATTAAATCTTCTTGTCTTCTGATGATGATTCTTTCAAACACTCTTCTACTTCTGCACTTGTGATCTGATGAACTTAGTAGTTCATATGATTGTGTACTTTCATGATCAACCTCCAATCTCTTATTCAACATCTTTGATATCATTTCTTGACTTAGAGGATACTTCTTTTCTGTAAGCATATGTATGGCAATTCCATTTTTCATCAGCAGAATGTGAACTCCACAAAAATCACATAAACTCCAACTTATTAGATTATACTCATTCTGATTCATCCAAATTTCACTCTCCTCATCAGGCTCAAAAAGTGTATGCAAGTCTCCCCACAGCATTAAATCATATCCTTCTGGTTTTGAGGAACTATACCTTTCTTTGACCAGCCTGTATAACTCCATTATATCTTGTCTATCAAAATCATATAACATCTCACTCAGAATCTTGTAGTTCTTTGAGCTTCCATCTCCTCTGATGATTTTGTAGTACATGAAGTTTTCTGACAAAGTGTAAGTCTTCCAATCCACAATTGGATACTTTGTAGATAGAGATTCAACATCTTCTGCAACATCTTCTCTTGGAACTATGTCTAAATAACCTTTGAGGATCTTCTTCTCATCATCTAGTTCCACCTTTTGTCTCTTTGTAGTACTTCTTGTCCTTTTTTCTAGGAAGAGATTTCTTCCTCTTTCCTGTAGTATCTTTCTCAACTTGTTCTTTTTCAATCTGTTGAAACTCAGCAGGCTTCTTCTTTTCCTTTTCAATATCCAAATCCATAGGCACAAAGTTATGATTGTAATCCCATACCTTTTCAAAAATTGGCCTAATCTCAGCATAGCTCATCCTTCAAAGTCTTTCATCTTGTAATTACTTTGATTCTTCAAAGTAGACAATCATGTTCTTCCTTGCTTGAGCTTCTGACTTTGGTTTATTCTTCAAATCCCAGTACTTTTGAACTGAAGGATCATTCCAATCAATATCCTTAGTTGTCTTAGGATCAGTAGTAACTCTTTCTTCATCCAGTGCTAAAAGCTGTCTTGCTATCTCTTCATCTCTTGCTACTTGTGCTCTTTCATCTTCATCAACTTGTTCTTGCAATCTGATAGCTTCTTCTAAACCCAGTCTTTCTTGTTTCAATAACTTCTTGGACTTTTTCTTAGGCTCTGTTTCAGTCATGATCGCTTTTCCTTTATCCTTCCTTGCCTCTTTACTTCTTCTACCATATACTCTACCAGCAGTACTATTAGATTATCTGGTAGTACTAAAACTTAAAGGAGCAGTACTAACTGTAATACCAGCAGTACTATCTTCTGGTTGTCTTGCTTTAGCAGTATCTTAATCATGAACAACATCAACATCAACTTCATCATCTTGAGAAAAGTAGGTATTAGGTTCTTTATCTATGTCAGATAACTTCCTCCCCTGTTTGAAATAAGCATCTTCTTCATCCTCTGAAAGCACAACCCTTGCTCTCTGCCTTGCTTTCACAGTATTGACTTTAAACTCTAACTTCTTGATCCTGAGAATAAGCTTAGTGAAAGCAGAACTGTAAGTTTGCTTTGTCTTCTTCAAATCATCCTCCAAGACTCAAATTCTCTCAGATAGTTTGGTAACCAAAGTTGTCAATTCATTTAGTTTCAAGCTACCCTCAGCACTTCCATGTGAGTGAACAGCATAGAGAGGTGATTCATTGGGTATAAGAACATGGTACTCTGCATCAGGTGAAGGTTGAGGTTCAATGGTAGGTTCAGTGGAAGGTTCAGATGATAGTGAAGGTGATGATGTGATCCTTGATGGTGTAGGTGAAGATTCAGGTGTAGGTGAAGTAATCATACTAGGAAATAACCCAATTTCTTCCCCTGTATATCCTTTGGTAACCCTCCTCATGTTGCTAAAGACCTTGGTATTTAGAGAGGGTACAGGATATGTGCTGGAATGTGTCTTAAGCTGTTTCTTCTGCATATCTAGGCAAATTTGAATAAACCTAGGATACATTAAAAACTTATGGGGACTTCCTATGTTTGTGACCATATGTTCAAATATCATCCTAGAGAAGTTGTATTTCCTATTTGTTGCTAAGCAAATAAGAGCAGTAGCTATGTTACTACTAAATTGCTCCCAAGCAGTCTTCTTAGGGCTAAGGCAATGAAGTAGAGTATGTATAAGAAACCTCCATTGAGGTGAGAAAACACCCTTCTGAAAAGTTAACTTATCTGAATCTGTTTGATACCCCATGAGTGCAAGCTGCTCAAAAATCTCTGAGTTGGGAATAGAAGTAATACCATCATGATCTTCCAACTTGAGATGTCTTCTTAAGGAGGCTTCAGTGATAGTCTTGGATTGACCATCAATGTTAGCAGTGATTGATACCTCCCCATCAGCGTCAGTAGAAGCTTCAGCAGTTCTCCAAAATTGTTTGATGAATGAGATATAGATTTCTGGCTTCTTAGTGAGAGCATAGCTGATATGACTTTGACTTAGGAAGTCAATAACTTGATGGAATCCCTCACTCCCTGTAGACTTTTCCAAAAACGCAGCCATATTGTGCTTATCACAAAATTCCAAACTTGCCATGAGTAAAAAGGTAATTAATTATGTGGGATATGATCGTGTAGGAGAGTATGAAGGCTGGAGAAAGTTAATTTAGTTTATGTAGAGGAAAAAACGTAGATTTTTGGTTTGACCGCTTAAAGAAATTTGAGGTTTATCTTGAGTGAATCATGGAATTCTAGAAAGTCACGAAAGTCTAATTAGTCAAATCCTATATCATAGGTATTTGGCGGAAATATCTCAACGGCTCTATTTATTAATGAAAAATTCTATTAGGACTCAAGCAGTGCCTAACGGTCATCCAGCAGTACCAAATTTGGTCTAGCAGTACTAAAATAAGCCTAGCAGTATTAACTTCTCCACCAAAAGCAGTACAAACTCCAAACTTGTATATCATTCAAAAATAGCTTCACACAATCTCTCTTTCTGTTTTTTAAGCTCACATTTTATCTCTCAATTCTTTTAACTCACTTTGCACTTTGTTTGTTTTTCACACATCTCTCTATCTGTTTTTAAGCTCACATTTTATCTCTCAATTCTTTTAACTCACTTTGCACTCTGTCTGTTTTTCACACATCTCTCTATCTGTTTTTAAGCTCACATTTTATCTCTCAATTCTTTTAACTCACTTTGCACTCTGTCTGTTTTTCACACATCTCTCTATCTGTTTTTAAGCTCACCAATTCTCTCTATTCTTTTGGCTCACAAATTCACACAAAGTATAGTTTTTGGCAAACTACCAGCCATTAATGGATTTGAGTAGTCTTTACCAATAGCCGTTTGCTTTGGACTAGCCAATGCTTCATTGAAAAACATGGTGCATTGATAACCATATAGTTTTGAGTAAACTATCAACTATCAACGAATTTGAGAAGTCTTTACCAGTAGCCGTTTGCTCTGGACTTGTCAATTCTTGATGTCTATAACACATGCTGAACTGATGACCGTAAAAAAACTTATGAAGTTAGTTTTCTTTGGGGACCCAAGCCATTGGTGACTTGGATCTGCCTTGTGCATCAATGTAATTATATTTGTTAAAAACCAGTTATGCACCAATAGGTTTGATGGGTCTCCAAACCCAACACGCTGAGGGCTTAACAACATTAAACCCCCTTGCCCTGACAGTATTAACAGTTAATCTAAATGGCCTACCAGTATTAAACCTTTGATTAAAACAACTTTTTGTTAATGTTGTTCTCTTGTAAAAGGGCTTGTGAATAGTTGATTATGCTTGATTTTGAAAATAAGACTAGCCAGTCTCTGTCACTAATTTTACAAACTTTACAAATCAAAAAGACGTATGGGCATTAGAAGGATTTAGGCATTCGAAATACTTGAGACCAAGTAATGATACTATACCATCATCAAAACCTTTTGCTAAGAAAGATCTGTACATTATGTTCAGAGTTCAAGTTTAGCATTTGAATCAACTTTTTAGCATTGCTGTAGTCTCTTATAAAATGATGCACTAATCTTACTATTATGTTTTGTTTTAGAATGTTGAAACAGGATTTTCTATTATGCAGATTACTTTATAGTCAATATAAATAACAGTATTCATGAAATTATGTACCTAGTCAGCCAGTTGGTTTTGTATCCAGTGTACCCTCTGTCCATAAAATCTTGCAGCCAGCCCGCTGACAACATATTCAGTCCTTAGTTTAGAAGTTTTGGTAACTACAGTTTGTTTTTGCATGCCAAGAGATCTGCCTATTTCTAAAAACTGTACAACTCTCCTGTGGGTGACTTAACTATTTGTGTAGCTCCAGCATAGTCAATGTCAGTGTATGCAACTAATTCTATTGGTATTTAAGTTAGTTGAGTATATCAAATACTTGTACATTTGGATAGAATCTTAGAAATACCAAGTTCCTAACAGATGGTTTTCTTTAAGGTTATCTAACATTTACTCTTGACAGCTAAGGAGGGGTTAGCTTTGTGCAGAAACCTGAACCTATGCACATGTCACAGACTGCAAACATGATATATGCTGTGATGCTGTAAGTTAATTCAAAAGATCTTATAATAGATCTAATCAGATGTTCAATCAACTTCTGTAATCTCTATCTTGAACCAAAAGGCTTTTCCAAAATTGTTGGAAGTAGAGGGAGATCTTCACTCATTGTGTAAGTTGTATTTCTCAAAAATCTCATGGACTTATTTATTCTTGACTGATAAAAATGCCTTTCTTTTTCTGTTGGACCTGTTACAAAAAAAGAAAGTATGTTCTCCATAGAAAACTAGTTTGAAAACTCTATCCTTTCATAAGACTTATCAAACAATCAACAAAAATCTTCTTTGTACAGATCAAAGATAATGTCACCCACATATATATTGATACAGCAAGATATGTCCCTTTTGTTCTTTATGCAATAATGTGTGTGGTCAATCTGTCCTCTTTGAAAAAACCATTAAACAAAGATAATTGGCCCAAAGTGTATACCAAGCTCTCTGGTGCTTGATGCTTGGCCATATACAATGCTTTCAGCTACTTTATAGACTTTATTCAGGAATGGTAAGGATCCTTCAAAACTTGGTGGTGACATACAATATAACCTCCTCTTTTTCATGTCTGACAAACACGCGAAGGCCACTCTTTTTACATCCATTTGGTAGACCTATAAATCCCGTATAGAAGCATAAGCGGAACGTTCTTATGGCATCTAAATTCTAGCCACAGTGACAAAGAATCTCGTTATAATCTATGCCCTCTTCTTGAGTATGTCCTGAGCAACAAGTCTTCTTTTTTTCTGATGACAATTCCCCTTTCATCTTTCTTGTTTCTGGTTATACCCCACTTTTGTACCAATTGTGTCTATGAACCTTTAGGTAAATCCACAAGAATCCAGGACCTTTTTTAGTTTGAATTGTAGGGTTTCCTCCTGCAGTGCTTCTACCACATGCTGATCACTTAAGAACTTTAGAAACCCTTTTTGGTTCCTCTTCACCGAGAGAGGATAAGGAAAAAGCAAAAAGACATGTGTGGTGTTCTGAAGAGACTTCCCTTCAATATATAGCACTAAGGATAAATCTCTAGTTAAGTAAGATGTTGTCATTCTTCTTGTTTGAATAGATGGAATGCACCTCACCAATCACATGGTCAATTGGGTGATCTTTGTGTAACTTCTGGTAGTGAGGATGTGGTAGGATACTGCTAGATTGTGGAATCGTTCCCCAATTCAATTTTCTTGGTCACTCCACTTGTGTGTCTTCAGATGCAGGACTATGGGTCTTACCATGTCTTTAGGGAGTAAAGGAGCTTATAGTTTTAACTTCTGGGAGGAGCCAGTACTAACTCTATACTACCAGTAGTATTTCTGGTTTTGGCATATTACCTTGTTGATAAGTTTGAAGTACCATTATTCTTAAGACTGCTGATCATCATGTAGACCTTTTTTGTAGATCATTCTCATCATAGTAACTCATATTTATCTTATATTTGAGCATCCGCCAACAGTTACTTGGTGCAAACACATTAACCAATATGAAGCATCCTTCCAAATTGCATTACTAATACAATCTTGAATTATCTTGATTTGGTGAGAACAGAGAATGTACTAGACCTCAGAAACTCCTGTATTTCTGCAAAGTCATTAGTAAAAGTTCCTTGCCAACCCCTGGTAATAATTAATTGATTGTGGCTAGAGAATCTAAGATAAATATCAACCACTTTGGACCATTTCCTTCCTATCATAGGCTATTTCTAAGAAAACCCAATATGCAAGTTTTCCTGAACTTTTTGGTTCTAGTGTTTGTTATACCCTAAAAGCTTTCGTACTTAAGGAATATCCAACAAGGAATCCTTCATCACTTTTCCATCTAAACTTGCCCAAATTAACTATGGTATTGAGAATTGTAAATGACATCCAAAAGGTTTCATGAGCCTATAGCTGGTTTTTAAACCTCTAAAGTGTTCATAAGGAGTCTTGTTATGAGGCCTTAGACTATTAAGACCCTATTCTGTACATTAGCAAGCAAGTAGAAACTGCTTCTGCCAAAATGTGGTAGATCTTAGAGTCAGCTAACATTGTCTAGCAGCCGCAATTAATTGTCCTATTCTTCCTGTCGCTACACCTTTTTGCATTGAGGAGTCCTTAGATATCTTTATTCTCTTTTTAATACCTTTTTCTCCTACATAAATCATCCAACCTAATGTGTTTTAAACTCATGTCCATATCAATTATGATTATTTTTACTTTCTTATCCCACTGGTTTCTAACGTCTTTGATAAAAACTTTTAAGGATCTCACTTGTTTATCCCTTAGTTGTTAAAAAGAAAACCAGGTAAATTCTACTATTAATCATCAGTGACTACTAAGTCATGTACTTTTTATGCATAAGACTACTTCAATAAAAGTTGGACCAAAGGATCCATTTGCAGCATAAACAATGGATCTTTAATGTAAGGTTTTTGGATTAAGGCCTGGAATTACAAGAGGCTCTGTGTTGCTTGCCTTTTAAAACAGGCAAACCCCCACCATGTTTGGTCATTCTCATATCTTTTTAAGGACAGATCTCGTACAAGATTATCTTTGACAAGTTTATTAATATTCTTAAAAAAAATTTATTGACCATGCTTGTATGCCATAGCATTGATTCTTCAGATGTAGCTTTTGCAACTAGACAAGTTAAACTATCTTTAGGAACTATGTTTTTCATATCAAAATGTAACATTATATTTCATGTTAGGGATTTTACAGCAAGTTTAGCTTTTCATTTAAGGCAACTTAAAATTTAGGTGATTAGGGACAAGACATTCAGAGTCTAGTTGAAAAGACATAGGTCTTTTTGTCACAACAATCTAATTGAGAGCACATTGAGAGGTTGAACTTTAACTCTTTGACAAAGTATACATCATCAAAATCAAGATTATCAGTTTTAATAGTACCTTTGCCAGTAATTCTGCCTCCATATGCTCCTCCACCAAAAGTAACATAACCTCCATCAAAGTCTTTGAAATCTGAAAGATGGGCTATGTTTCCAGTCATGTGCCTTGAGCATCCACTATCAACAAAGCCTTTATCATTTAGCTGTGAATTGCTCTGCACAAAAAACTTATGAAGTTAGTTTTCTTTGGGGACCCAAGCCATTACTGACTTGGATCTGCCCCGTGCATCAATGTAGTTATATTTGTTGGAAAAAAACCTGCAGTGATCCTCCATTGGTTTTGATGGAGCGTCTCCAAACCCAACATGATGAGTCTTAACAACATTAAATCCCTTGCCTGACAGTAATTTTAGTATTAACAGGTTGATCATAATATGACCCCCCACATGCCATTATTAAACCTTTGATTAAAACACCTTTTTGTTAATGCTGTTCTCTTGTAAAAGGGCCTGTGAACAGTTGATTGTGCTTGATTTTGAAAATATGTGGTTCTAGCACAATGAATTGTTGATTTGGGAGTACAGCAGATATAAGAAGGCCTCCCTACCTTACACCAGTATTAAAAGACCTAGCAGTATCGTGAAACTAGTACTAGGTTCTACCAGTGTTAACATGACCGTAACAGTATTAACAGGCCTTTGCTAGTATTAACAGATTTTTGGCCAGTTTCATTTAGATGCACCGTCTTGGAGCCATATCTAATCACTATTGTTGTGTGGCACTGGACATGAGAGATTTAAGAATATAGTCATTATCCTTTTTGTTATATTATTTCCACTTATATTCATTTTCATCTGGTGGTTTTAGGGACAGTGTATTGAATGTGATCAAATCTTCCAAGATTAAAAACATGCCTTGTTATTAAACCACAAAGTTTCATCCTTTAATGATTGGGATTTTTTGACCTTTCCAGTTCTTTGGTTTCCCCTAGGCTTTGTGACTGTACATCTCTTGATAACCTAACTAACCTTTTACTGGTTTTTCAGGTTAACACACTCTTTCTTAGTTCATCTTAGTACGTATACCCGTTTTATTTTCAACCTTAGGGTTTGGCTCATCATCATCCTCATCATCTTGACACCCAATCTTCAATAATTGGAGCATCATTATTCTCTCCATAACTTCTCTTAGGTTATACTTCCGCTAACATGGATTTGGCAGGTGATAGAAAAAACTTTTCTTTCCATCTTTGTCTAACTTAAGTGAAGACTTAACATAGATCAGTTGCAGTATCTGTATTTGATGTTTGTTCCAAAGAGTCATCAGTATTCTCCTTAAAATTATCTGACTCTTTTTCACAACCAATGGTAGGCTTTATTAACTTAGATCCCTTGGACCTATAACTCTGTACCTTGGGTTCTTTGAATTCTTCAAGACCTGATAAGATAAAGTCTAAAGTTGTTGGTATTATTAAGAATCAAAGGATGAGGGTGACAGGGGACAAACATTTATAACAAACCCTTTTTTGCTCTTTTGTGTCAGTTATCAGAATTTCTAACAATGTTCTAAGTCTTTTGAAGATTTAGTAAATTTTGCAATTCTTAAACTCAAACCGTCCTTTTCTTGTTTAACTTTTAAGTTGCAGCTCCTAAGTAATACCCATCTGATATTCTTTGCTAACCTACACTTCTTTTAAGTTAAAGCAATTTCCTCATGAAGAAAAGAACTTACATGTTCTTTATTATTTAACAATTTGACCTTCATAAATGCTAAACCTCTAAGATATGTAGCTGCTTTTTAAAATCGTTTTCACTTAATTTAACAAGCCAAATTCATCATATATTTCTTTAGAGCCTTCATAGTTTTTTAGACAATTTTTTTGAACTAGATTCTATAATTTGTTACCTCAGAATCTGAGAATGCCATGAGAGCCATGTTTGCCTGAATTTCTTCCTCTGCCATGTCACTCCAATCAAATCCAGCACCATCTATAGCACACATTGCCTTTTCAGAAGCATCTTCAATCTTTACAGTCTTTGTTGAGCTACCTTGATTCTAATTTCTGTTGTCTTTACTTCTAGGTGCTCTGCATTTCCAGGCAAAATGTCCTATTTTATGGCAGTTGAAACATTCTACCTTTGATTTTTTCATATCCGCTATTGCTTCCATCAATGCATAATTTTCCTTCCAGTTCTCGATAGTACTTTCTTGCCCTTATGCTTAGTAGTGCCATATTCCACTTTAAATCTATTTCTTCCAAATCATCATCATGAAGTTGCTCAAGGTCTTCATGAACTAGTTGAGACCCTTTTGGTTGAGTAGATAGAAAGGCATATACTGTGGCATCACTAAATCTAGCAATACTAATTTCAGTACTGGCAGTATTGACCCTTGTGGTTCTAAGCTTAGTTACTAACTTCAGGGTTTAACAGTATTAATATTATTAGTACTGCCTTTGCACCTGAAGTAGTTACAAATGCTAAGTTTTTATCATCATTGCTTGCACCAGCAGATTTCTTAACCTTCTATTCAACAATTTTAAAATTGTTGTACAAATCCATCCAACACACCATAGTATCTATTATCAGGTTTGTTGTATTTTTAGATTACTAGGGACTGATTTAGGCTAGGATTTTTGAAAATAGATGTTTAACTAAGTTTATTAAGCAAATTTCAACCAATTGTAAGCACTCAATAATAAGCAAATTAAATAAGCTGATTTTGGCTTCTTAGGAGATTTTAGGAAAAACAAATAAGACTTAAAGACAGATTATGAGAAGCATAAGACTAAATCAAATAAGCAACATAAGGTCTAAATAGGTAGTAATAAGCAATTATGAATAGTAAATAAGCAGTTTAATAAGCAAAGACAAAAATTTACAAAATAAGCCTTTTTGAAATCAAAAATAGAACACACCTTGTTCCTTGCTTTTAACAAGGAGTTAAGAGCTTCTTAAGAGCTTATAAGCTTATGCTATTGAGTACCATAACCCCATCCCTTATTGGCTTATCATCCAAGAGCTTGGAAATCATATAACAGTAATGAAATAGGAGGAACTAGAAATTTGACTTTTTATTGAATAAACCTTGAGATTACAATGCTTGGGAAGGTAAAATGCTTAAGTAATAAGCTTTAAATAGATATTCTAACATAAAGGAATAAAGTATAATGCTGGAAAAGTAGATGATCTTCATTCTTGAAATCCTCCCCTATTTATAGGGGAGTCTTATGCAATCCGTGAGGTAAGAAACAGCTAACCATCTTTGTTGATCCCAAGCCTTGATCGATTCTTTACCTTGTAAAGTGTTTGTTACCTTGGATGAATCCAAAATAACAATGGTTGAGACTTTGTTTGTATATCAAAGTGTATGCGGAATCTACACTTCAATACTCTAGAAGTATTAATCAATGGAACAGTACCAAACAAAGAACAATGAATAAAACACAAAATGCTTCAATATTATTAGAACAATAATACGAGTACTCTTGCTTAGTACTAGGGTTACAACCTTGAAGCTATTACAATGTTCTTTCTCTAAGATGTATATTTCTCTCTTAAGTATATCTAAACCCTTAACCTAGGATCTCCTTTTATACACCACAAGGAGTCCTTTACAAGATAACTACCGAACTTTTAGGATCAATTACAATTATAATCATATACAAATCTTCCTAAAATATAAAAGATATACATTCCATATTTATCTCTTTGCATCCTTATCTCCAAGTCAGCAGCATTAACCATCAGCAGTATTAACTTTTCTTCTAGCAGTATTAACTAACACTGGCAGTACTAAGTTTGTACTGGCAGTACTAACTCCATTAGTACTGTTAGTTATACCTTGGCAGTATTAACTCTTGATGAAGATTTATTCCCAACAATCCTCCCCTAAACTTGTGATTTACCTCCAAATCATCAAGTTTCTTCTAGATTAAATCTTCTTGTCTTCTGATGATGATTCTTTCAAACACTTATCTACTTCTTCACTTGTGATCTGATGAACTTAAACTAAAATTTCACTAAAATTTTAAAAGATTACAAGGCTTTGAAAAGTAAAGTACAATAAATTAAAGATAAGCAGTAAAAACTAAAAAGTAAAACTACACTAATCCTAACACTACTCCTCGATTACATCCATTCTAAACTAAGATATCTAGCCTATTTATAGAAGAAGCATAAGTCTTGAGCTGTGCTACTTGTGTTTGTTGTGTGAGTAGTCTTCAAAAGTCATCATCAAGCCATCCATTTATCTTGGTCCCCAAGCAAAGTAATCTGAGCCCTCCATTTTTTTGTCTTCTTTTATCCACGAATTAGGTTGTAGAGGATTTCCAGCGTGTAAATTGGGGTTTGTGAAGTGGGGTTAAAGGATATAGACGTTTTGGGGTGAAGGGTCTTTGTGGGGTTGAGTTTTGTTTGTTTGTTGTAGGGTTTAGATGGAAAGGACATACAATAACTCTTATTTGGTGCCTAATGTTTTCTATTGAAGTTGGAGGTTTGTCAACTTTGGCCCCTCAGCTCTTATGCTTGTATTGCAACCATCTTCCTTCTTTCTTTCATCTTTGGTCCTTGGAGTTGTGATGATGTTGCGCTGTTAGTCCTTTTGGACTAACGGTGTGAAGGGTTAGGATGGATGTAGAATGGTGAGTTAACAGCAGTTAAGCTGTGGTGTAATGGGCTGGAAAGGCTATTGGGCCTTATTGTATTTTGGCAGATTTTTTTTATAAGCCCAAAATTTGTAAAGGCTATTTGAGCATAGTCTGTGATGGTTATTGAGGCGACTTGGCCTAATAAAATGGTGGGTTGGACCCATAAGCTTTCTTCATTTTTGGCTTCGGTTTGACTTTGACTTTGTCGGGGTTGACTTTTGACTTTGACTTTGGTTGACTTTGACTTTTTCCGTTCTTTCCAATTTCGTGCTTGGTTTTGTCCTTTTTGTTCGTGTATCTTGTCTTTTTTTTTCAAAATATCCTTTCCTGCACAATATAAGTGTAACTCACAAATACACAGTATTTTTTGTATGTTTTTAGTTCGTTTAAGCCTGTTTTATTAGATAAATGATATGTGTAATTAAGCACATACCAACTGGCATGGTAACTGTTATTGTAAGAAAATTCTACCAGTGGTAAGTGTCTCTCCCATCCTTTTCCAAAATCTATAACACAGGCTCGAAGCATGTCTTCGAGTGTTTGGATGGTTCTTTCACTTTCTTTGTCTGTCTCGGGATGATATGCCGTACTCATATCTAATTGAGTACCCAAAGCATTATGCATTGACTGCCAGAATCTAGATTTGAAATGACTGTCACGATCCGATATGATAGATATCGGCACTCTATGCCGTGAAACTATTTCTTTTATATACAACCCTGTAAGGATTTCCTAATATTTTTCTCTCTGGTAGGGATGAATTTGCTGATTTGGTAAGAACGGTCTATAATGACAAATTATGATCATGTCATTTGATGTTTTAGGTAGTTTTGTAACGATAGTCCATCGTTATTCTTTTTTTTTTTTTTTTTTTTCCATTTTCCATGTAGGAATATAGGTTGTATTATAAGAGGATGGCTTCTACATTCACGCTTTAACCTCTAGGCATGTTAAACTTTGGCAACATATAACGATGATTGCCTTCATGTTAAGTCATAATAGAGTTTCTTTAGATTCCTGAACTCTTGTCAGAACCTGGGTGGATGATACTTTGATTTATAGGTTTTCTACATGATTATGTCCTCAATATTACCAATGAGTGCGTAACCAACTTCGATTCTTAATACAACGTGTTTCCATTCAGGACGTACTTTCAAATGTTTTGTCCATTCCTCGTAGGTTCTCAGCTTTGATGTTCTCTTCTTTGATCGCCTTGGTTTGGGCTTCGATGATTTGTGATGGTAATTTTGGGTGAAGGGTCATGACTAATGCTCTAAATCGGAGTGGTTTGATTCATTCTTTCTGGCTTAAAGCATCTGCTATAACATTTGCCTTTCTAGGATGGTAATGAATCTCACAATCATAATCTGCGAGCAATTCTAGCCAGCGGCGTTGTCTCATGTTCAACTCTTTCTGATCAAGGATATGTTGAAGACTTTTATGATCAGTGAACACAGTACACTTTGTGCCATACAGATAGTGTCTCTAAATTTTAAAAGTGAACACTACTGCTCCTAATTCGAGGTCGTATGTGGTATAGTTCTCCTCATGAGGCTTAAGTTGTCAGGATGCATATGCAATAACTTTTTCTCTTTGTATTAACACCGCTCCCAAACCTTTATGTGATGCATCACAGTAAACGAAAAAGTCATCGTTTCCTTTTGGTAATGCTAAGATTGGAGCTTCACACAATTTTTGTTTTAGTAGTTAGAAAGCTGAATCTTGGTTTTCTCCCCAGATATACTTCTTGTTTTTCTAGGTTAATTCTGTCAAAGACTTTGAAATCTTCAAAAAATCTTTGATAAATCTCCGATAGTATACAGCAAGTCCTAAGAATTGGCGTATTTCTGTGGGTGTGGTAGGAGATGCCCAATTCTTAACTGCTTCAATCTTGGCGGGGTCAACGTGAGTTCCTTGACTATCAATTACGTACCCGAGAAATTGTACGATACTAATCCAGAAATCACATTTGGAGAACTTGGCATATAATTTCTCCCTTTTGAGTAATTCCAAGATTATTCTTAGGTGATCTGCGTGTTCTTCTTTGTTACGGGAGTAGATAAGAATATCATCGATGAATATTATCACAAATTTATCCAAGTATGGTTTACACACACGGTTCATAAGATCCATGAACACAGCAGGCGCGTTAGTTAAACCAAATGGGCATCTTCTTGGGAATTCATAGTGTCCATGAACGCTTTCTAAAGTAGTATTTGGGAATATCTTCATCCCTGACTCTTAGTTGATGATAGCCTGATCTTAAGTCAAATTTCAAATAAACACTTAAACCTTGAAGTTGGTCAAATAAATCATCGATCATGGGTAATGGGTAACGATTCTTTATGGTGAGTTTATTCAACTCTCGATAATCGATACACATTCTGAAAGATCCTTCTTTCTTTTTAACAAATAGACTGATGAGTCTTTTTCCCACCCAATGGGTTTTTTGGGGGGGATAAAAAAATAAAAAAGGGTGATTTTTACTTGGCAGATATAAACTTGGTAGCTAACTCTTGTAGTTGGTCAGAAAAGTTCCTGCATTTCTGAACGGAGCTAAATCTGTAGGTGCTCAGGCACTAGTGCGATCCTGGCATTAAATCAATTTGAAATTTATGGCGAACTAGGGGTAGGCAGTAGTCTTCTGGAAAAACTTCCAGAATTTCTCTAACTACCGGTATATCTTCAAGTCGTTTTTTCATTTGGCTTCTTCTCCATTACTTGGGGTACAAAAAACTGATATCCTCTGGATATATATCTTTCGGTTTTAATACAAGAACATGAGGTTTAGTCGGGTTTTACTTCGATCACCTTGTATGATCAAAGTTTCACCGTGATGGGGATGTGGTACGACTTTCTTGTCCAAAAATATTCTAACATGATACTTGGATACCATTCCATACCTTTGACGACGTCGATAACTACCGAGTTAATCGCTATGAGATCAATTTCGGAAAAGGTTGATTTAACAGATCAGAGAGCAAACACTGAATAACGGTATTAGTGCCTACTAGGTTTCCATTGGCCATTTTAATGTCATAAGTAGTATCTAGTATAATTGGTGGGATATAAATCATAGAAGCAAGAGATATGGATACGAAACTTTTATCGGCTCCTGAATCAAATAATACTCTAGCTAGTTGTTCGGTTTTATACCTTTGATACGTGGGATCTTGGTGAGCGTTCTTGTCTCGAAACCTATGAACTCACCAACTTTAATGTTGACACTTTTAAGCATGTTTTTCTCAAGTGAATTAAATGCTTGGATTTCTTGATGTGCATTGAAGTCTAAATTGACAAGATTTCATACTTGGGTTTCTACAAATGATCAAAACTCGTTGTGTTGCTTTCAAGCTTTTCATTGTGATGCAAATATTGGACAACTATTATTTTGATTTCAGAAAATCAACGAGATTGTTTTACAAACGACACATTTAGAGGTCGTTCTCTTGTATCTAGCGCTGTGTATTATGAAGTAGCACCCCAAGTGGTATTCCGCTGCGTTGTCATATTTTTGGGGGTGTTACAATTGTTGCTTATTATAGCTTTTTGGTAGTTGTTGTTGTTGAAGGTTCTTCTATCATCAAACTTTTGTTTGTGATCATTGGTTCCTTGCACATAATTGTGCTTTGTTACCTGATCCATTAACATCTGGGTTATGGTAATGGCTTCCTCCAAAGTTTGAGGCTTTGAAGCGGTAACATTCCCTTCAATACTTCTGGGTAATCCCTCGATGAAGACTTCCATGAGTTTCTCAGAATTTGGCACCATAGTTGGGCATAAAACTGCCAATTCCTGAAATCTTCTAACGTAAGTCTTGAGATCATTTCCTTTTACAGTTAGATTGTAAAATTCATCTTCCATTTTCTTGACCTGAGTTCGGGGACAATACTTCTTTATTAAGGGCTTTTTAAATTCGGACCAGGTGATCTTAAAGGCTTCCTCTATTCCAATAGGCTGGGTGAATGAATTCCACCAGGACAAAGCTTCTTCATTTAGAGTACCAGTAGCAAATTTCACTTTGCAATCGTCGGTACAGTTGCTATGGGAAAATACTGATTCAGTTCGTTCAAACCATCGGATGAGGCCAACAGCGCCTTCCGTACCTTTGAAATTGAAAGGTTGGCAGCTCATAAACTCTTTGTAGCTACATTTTCTTGCTACAGGAATTTCTCTTGGTCCAATGTTCCTATTGGTATTGTCAGCATTTGCCATGGTAGCAGCTTGTGCTTCCAGAGCTGCAGCAACACTATCAGCAACTAGTTTCCTAATGGCGGCCTGAGTCATGGCTGGTGCTGCAGATGTTGATGTCCTCTTGGGAGCCATTCTATCAACATTTACAAGACAATACAAAATAAGAATTATTTTCGGGCTTATTGTATTTTGGAATACTCGTTTGGGCTTAGTGGGCCGAAAAGCCCAATAAGGTCCATATAACTTTCGGCTTAATTGAGTTAAGGACTTGTGACTTATTTTCAAGATTAATAAGCCTTGATTTATAAGCTTATATATCATATAACTTATTTCCAAATGTAGCTTAATTATTTCATAAGTATTTGACTAATTAAACTTAATGGGTATTTCGGTTATATACAATCGGACTAACTAGTTAACTCGTATTGGGCTAAACTAACAACTACTAAATGGAAATTTGGACTATACACTTGCAGACTATTAATGGGCGTTAAGGCCCAACGAATGTTTGGGATTGTAGGTTTTAAATTGATTGGAAGTGTGGTCAACAGAGGAATTCACGTATGGTTTTGTTTTGAGTGGTGATTTGCACACTCTTTAAATTGATTGACACACTCAAATTATGTTTGTTTTGACATTTATATCCCTACACCACTTGGTAGAGTGTGTTAATATTAAAGGTATAATAGTCATAAGACACATCTTTATGAGTGTGCCAATTAATTTAAGAAGTGTGCAAATCACCTCCCTTTTGTTTTCCACAATTTTCAGTTTTGACCCTTAGGTCTTTTAAATGGCTCCCGTGTTTTTAAAGTTTTGGTTTTTTTTATAGTTTTGACACATATAATTTTTGGCTCATATTTTCTTTAAAAAACGTATTTATCAATACTTTTGCCAAACAATGAATTATTTTAGTTTTTTTAATTTGAACAAATTAAAAAAAATAATTATATTAAGAGAATGTTATCGAATAAGGAAACATTCTTTTTTTTCTTCAGAAATATGAAAGTCCCCACTTGGGATTTTCCTTTATTATATAAAAGATTATAATCCATTAAATAGGGGTAATACATCTAACAGCTACACCGAAGAAAACAACGTACACCAAGACATGTCCGAATAGTAATATATAGAACAACGAGGCGTTCATACTCGTGCGTTGTATCGGGCTTGGTGTTGAAACCTTAATTGTATGCTTCATAGATCGTTTTGCCCACCTAGGATATCATAACATTGATCATGCAGCGGAACAACAAATAAGAACAACAATGTTATGAACAAGGTTTTTATTCATAAACTAATAAACTATAAACTATTCGACTTTAAATCAGTCGACTATGACCATTTACATAAACAAAAATGCTAACTATTAGACCTCTCATTGTAGAGACCAAACAATGAAGGATCAACAATACTACCGCCTAAACCCCTCTTTATAAACCAAGAGGGGATTAGGGTTTACAAGACAAGAAAAGAATCAAAATAAAATAATGAAACTAACCTCCGCAATCAAAACCTAATTAGACTATAACTCATCAAACAGCATTCATTAAAGAACAAACAACACAAACAACTCAGAGCATAAAACTACTATATTGAACAAATCATCCCACAGCAAAATGTTAATTCCATCTATTATTCTGAGTAGTCCTCCATCTTTTCCATATGTTTTAGACATAAATCAACTTAAAGTATAATTCCCAACAATCTTCCCCTAGTTGATAATGAAAAAACTAATAAGCACAAGCTTCCCTTGAAGCTAATATAGATAAAGAACTTCCCCTGAATCCATGCACTCTTCTCCTTTTTGTCATAATCAAATAGGAGTGCATGTAGATGGTAAATAAACATAAACCGTATTCCCCTTACATGTTTACCCTCTCTTTAAATCATGGACTTAGTAGCTCCAAAGCAGCAAAAAACAAATTTGAAATGAAAAAAAGAAAAACGAATAATACGAAGTTTGTTGAAGAAGCTGAAATTCCAAACTTGTGTTTATATCCTTTTATTCCACATGACGTCGAGGTCTCATACCATCAAAAGTAAAAGTTATAACATATGATCTCTTGACAAAACCCTCATTCCTCTAATAAATGAGACACAGAGCCACAATAACGAAACTCCATAAAGTGGATAGCAAATTACGTAGTATCGCATCATAAGGAAGACATACCCTTTGCAAATTCCATCAAGTCATCGTCACCGCCTTAAAACACGAAACAAGTTATCTAAAAGGTGACCACTCCTTTAAGAAAAGATAAGAAGCACAAACCCACCTGTAAAAAATCAACTACAACATCAAATAAGTAAAAATTAAATGTCTTCTTCAAATAAAATCCCAAACGACATAAACATCATCAATCGTTCAAGATCCAAACCAACCGTGTTTAGGTTTCTTCTTCATTCATCTACCATAAAAACCTTGAATCCAAGATATCAAAGCAAACCCGCTCTGAATACCAATTGTTGAAACCTTATTGTAGGCTCATAGAACTTTTTGCCCATACTAGGATAACAAAACATTGATCACGCTAGCGGAATAACAAATAAGAACAACAATGTTATGAACAAGGTTTTTATTCATAAACTAATAAACTATAAACTTATTCGACTATAAATACGTCGACTATGAACAATTACAAAACACTCATAAGCTAACTATTAGACTCTCAATGGAGAGATCTAACTAATGATAATCCACAAAACTAGATGCCTACCCCTCTTGATATACTAGAGGGTTAGGGATTCCAGCCAATAAAAGATAGAACAAACTAAAATTAGGAAACTAACAATACACATTAAAAACTATTTGACTAATCTTCAATCAGCATTAATGTTGATCTATATCTTTTAGCTGAGCATTAAATACTGTTTGACTAATCTTCAATCAGCATTAATGTTATTCCAGCTTTGTCTTGTAGGTCCTCCATCTTTAATATGTTTTGTCATAAACAACTCAAAGTATAATTCCCAACACTTGGTTTTTGGGAAAAATTAAACTTTTACTTATGTGAAAAAGGTTTACACCCTTACACATACTTTATCAAAACAAAAATAATAATCTAAAAGTAATTAACCATGTGATCTACATCAACAATTATTTTTGTAACACCCCCAAATCTAGGTAGCAGCGGAATGTTGAATATCTGAGGGCGTTACTTCATAGATCAACAGCACAAGATATGAGAACGACCACTAAACGTGTCGTTTAAAAAGATACATTATTTTAACAAAATACTTGTTCATTACATAAGTGCATGGCTTCAAATTGTTTGACCACACAAGTAAAGATTTCGGTTTATAACAAATGTCACAAAATGTAATACGCCCCAAATCTTTAATAATGACTCTCCACAGAGTGACCCCCAATGTATCTTGGCACCTCGTGCCTTATTGACCTGAGAAAAACATGCTTAAAACGTCAACATAAAGTTGGTGAATTCATAGGTTTATGTATGTAAATTGTAGGACCGCAAGATTTCCAAGTATATGATTAAGCAACAAATGCAAACATCATAAAAAGTAATTACGTTTTCCTAAGCTCATGACACTAAAGCTCGACGTATATGAATGAAATAAATTGCTAACATTTCCCATGAATGATGTTCTAACCCGCAACATCCCAAATCCGACATGGTATACGTTTGTTGTCCGACAGACCGGCACAGTGAGCGCTACTCACCCAAACAGGGACATCAATCCCAAATAGATCTATTTATAACATTCGCGCTCGCAATCTAGCAATTGATAGTTCATGATAAAAGGTCTCAGTGGGTTATCGCTACTTAGGCAAACACGAAATCATAGTATAAAATGTACACTTGCGTCCAATTTGTAAAACAAAGCATGTTCTCACTCCAAAGATGTAAATCATTTAAATAATTGTAAAACATGGGGCTATGAACTCACCTCAGTAGGTAGTCCTCTGAATGATAAATATATCCAAGTATAGCAAATGAATCACACCGTCAAATACCTAAGTAAATATGGCCAGTCTTAGTCTACAAGTTTAGGCTAAAGACTTAATGTATAAACTACAATATCTTGCTAGTTTATATGTACTGTTATCACTTGTGTGGTGGTGCACATGTTTATTGTATTTGTCTTTACGTGATGGCTCTTGGGAACGTATAAGTGTTGTTAATAAATATTCATATTTATTAAGTCATGTTTTAACTCGTATAATACCTGAATAATATTATAACGCTTTCGATTCGTTAAGTGTTTATTAAAATCACTTTCGTTTATAAAATACCCTTAGGTTTTCTATAATTACAAACAGCCCCTAGGTTTATGAAATATATACTATTTACATTTTAAACCCATAAGTTTTCACTTGTACACTTTTGGTCCTTCAACTTTACAAAATTAACCTTTTGGTCCTTATACTTTCAAAATTACCCTTTTGGTTTCAGAAGTGTTTAAAACAGTCCCTAGACTTTGAAAAATCAGTGGCATTTTTAACCCTCAAGTTTGCAAATTGACACTTTTAGTCCCTTAACTTGTAAAAATCGCATTTTAAGCCCAATTAAATTCTAACAAGTGGCATTAGGTTTCATTAAGCTCCAATAAGCCATATAAGCTGGTTTAGCTTATAAATAAGCTCGGATGAGCTTATTTATGCTTATTGGACCTTATTAGGCCCGTTAAGGTCCAATAAGCATTTAAAAGGTCCAATTAAGATTTAATAAGCACATAAGCTCTTATTTGTCTTAATCAGGGTTCTAAATAGCGCGCTATAGCGGCGCCATAGCGTTGCCATAGCTCGAAGCGTGGCCTCCACATTACAAAACAGGCCAAGGCATCGTCTCTAGGCGTGACGTGCAAAATAGCGTCATATAGCATGATAAAGCGCGCTATAGCGCATAGCGTAACGAGTTTTTTTTAAGTATTTAAGGGATTTTCTAAAATTTGAGATTTATGCTTGGATTTACTAATATTTTGGATTGATGCTATTTATAACCTTGGTCTTAATTAAGCTTATATAAAACTGTTAAGCTAAAAAATAAGCTCGGGTGAGTTTATTTAAGCTTATTCGAGCTTATTGGGCTTGATAGCCCAATAATCTTAACCCGAAAAGTTGTAAAAGGTTTTTCCCAAGTAATCCAACTTATTTTATAGACTTGATAAGCACTTTTGGGTCTGTTTTCTGTTTAGCTTATTCAATAAGCCAATAAGTTTGTTATTGGGCTTTATGGGTCCAATAAGAACCCGATAAGCCCTTTTAGCCTTTAGGCTTATTCACTTAAGGTCCATTAGCATTTTCCAAGTTCATTAAGCCCATTAAAGTGTATAAGCTCACCAATAATCTGTTTAGGCTTATTGTGGCTTATTGGCTCTCGTTTGGACTCGGTAATGGGCTAACAAGCCCATTAAGGGTTCGGTTAGGATCCCTAGAGCTTTTTATGGTCCATGTAAGTCCAATAAGCATGGTTAGCCCCTTAATAAGCTCGTAGAGCTTATTAATAAGCCACAGACTCTACTTTCATGGTCTGATGGGCCTGTTGGGCTCTCATAAAGGGCTGTCAAGCCCAAGATGACCCGCAAGTGGTCATTTGGTTTACTTATTAGTTTTTAGGGCTCTAATCCTTTTGTTAAGCACTCGTTAAGATTTATTAACCAGGATTAATCACATGCATTCGTCCTAATTGCTAGTGTACGCGTTCCCAAGCCAAGCCATCACGTTTTTATGGAAAGTTAACGCATAGTTTTCGTGTGTTTAATACAAACGAACAAATGATCACCATGGTTCTCATTCTAGCATTTTAAATGAAATGTTTAAGCCTTAACTCGATGTTTCGTCATGTTTTATACACGTTGTATATACTAGCACCACACAAGATCAATCATACGTATAATTAATGTGCGTAAACCATGCATGAGTCGAACCATGCATGCTCATGCCCACGTAATTTGTCCAACCAAAATTACGTGACTTATATAACTAGACATGCAAACAAACGAATGGAGAAATGACATGAATGGCTTAATTCGACTTACAAGGGTCCTAGAGACTTGGTTCGAGTATTGTGAGACAACACAAATGCATTTCGACCCAAACGTTTGTATACCCGAATCCTTAGCTCGTGTACCTTCCTATGAGCTTGTATAAAAATCTTAATGTTACTTGTATCCTTGGAAGCAAATGTGGGAGCGTATGGGTTTGGTTATTTTATAACCCGAATGAAAAAGGAAAGGAATGAGTATGGTTTAGCTTTGAGAGAATTTGTGAGTTTAGGAAATGTGTTAAGTGACAATATGAGTGAGTATTTATAGGCTCATGACTTAGTTAGCTCTCTCTAGTCCTTGTTTAACCACAAACGAGCCAAAAGTAGTAGTTTTTGGGGTTTCTAGTTAACCTCACATTGTATTATGCTAAACCACTCAAGTACCATTCTTAATTACACAATATTGTACAAGATTTGCTAGATACATGAAATCTTATGGCTTGTGTGTGTGATTTGATCTTAGCTGCGGTGTCCAAGAGGCCAAAAGAGGTTCAATGGTTAATAACCATTGTGTAATAAGCTTAGAATAGACAATTAGTACAATGTTTAATTAAACATGGGATGTACAAGTACTTTAGGGATCATTAGGGATTTTCTAGTTGTTATTAGCACATAGGACGAATTTTGTGTGGGTTAATCTTACCCATATTCAGCCCTAGTGGCTTGTTAACACAAGAATTATATAAATTTTATGTTTAAGGATCAAAAGTGGGTATTGGTTTGAGTTTAGGTAAGCCTAGGTATTTTCGAGGTGTGTCTAAATGTATTTTATTGCGAAACGTAAGCCTTTTATGTGACCAATAAAAATTAAAACACGCAAAGTCAATAATTATCTTCCTAATAATTATATAACACTTGATTGACGTAAACTTTAATTTATTTGATGACCGTTTACATTGTATGATTATTTCTAGTCTACGCGATTTAGCTTAAAAGTTAAATTAAAAGTAAACGCGTATCGGACCAAAATAAATAGTGACGAATAATAGGAGTCATAAAATGTCTTGAAATTGAGAAATGTTACATCTCCACCCGTTAAAAGAGCTTTGTCCTCAAAGCTTAAGACTTTGTAGTGGATGACGAAGCCTGGTTTGTGAAAAGCTGTGGGTATTTCTATTTGAACGAATCTTCACGTTCCCAGGTGAAATCAGGACCTCTCCTAGAGTTCTAGCGAACCTTAACCAATGGTATCCAGCTTTGCTTCAATCGTTTGATCTCCCGTTCCATGATTTTAATGGGCTCTTCCACAAACTGGAGCTTATCGTCAACGTTAATTCCTTCTAACGGCATGACTAATGGTTCGTCCGCGTAACATTTCTTCATATTAGATACATGGAAAGTATGGTGAACTCTGCTCAACTCCTGAGGAAGTTCCAGCATGTAGGCAACTTTCCCAACTTTGTCTAACACCTTGAAAGGTCCGACATATCTTGGGTTCAACTTACCCCGCTTACCAAATCGTACAACCCTTTTCCAAGGTGAGACCTTGAGCATAACTCTATCCCCAACTTTAAACTCCATTGGCTTTCGCTTCAAATCAGCGTAGCTCTTTTGTCGATCCTGAGCAGCTTGAATTCTCTGCTTGATCAGGACGATCTTTTTCGTTGTTTCTTGGATCAATTCCGGACCAGTCAGTACAGGTGATCAACATTTTCGGCCATAAAGTGCCTCATAGGGTGCTGCCTTTATGCTAGCGTGATAACTGTTGTTATACAAAAATTCGGCTAATGGCAAATGTTTAACCCAGCCCTTGACAAAATTGATCACGCAAGCACGTAGCATGTCCTCGAGAGTTTAAATAGTCCTTTCGCTCTGGCCGTCAGTTTCTAGATGGTACGCAGTGCTCATACTTATATCTGTACCCAAAGCTTTCTGAAATGATTTTTAGAAATTTGACGTGAATCTCCCATCACGATCACAGATGATTGAAACGGGTATTCCGTGTCTTGCTACTATCCTGTTCAGGTACAACCTTGCCAACTTGTCTAACGGATCATTTTCCCTTATTGGCAAGAAGTGAGCAGATTTTGTAAGTCGATCCACAATCACCCAGATGGTGTTAAAACCTTGTGACGACTTAGGAAGCTTGGTGATAAAATCCATCGTGATATTATCCCACTTCCACTCAGGTATTTCTGGTTGTACTAACAGTCCCGATGGCCTTTGGTGTTCGACCTTGACCCGCGCACATGTCAAGCACTTGCTAACATAGGTGGCGATGTCAGCCTTCATGTTTGGCCACCAATATAGCTTCTTCATGTCTTGGTACATCTTTTCGGAACCGGGATGGATAGAGTATTTCGACTTGTGAGATTTGTGCATAATCACGGATCTTAAGTCTCCATAGCAAGGTAACCAACTCCTGTCGTGTAAACATAAGGTTCCATCGGCGCGTGGTTCCAACTTTTCCTTAGGTATATCCTTTCTGATCATACCGCCTACATCTTCATTCTCAAGATTCTCTGGTTTTAGGGCTTCGATCTGAGCTTCTAGTATTCATTTGGGAAGATCTAAGCCAATAGTTATAACTAAGGCTTGAACCCGTAATGGCTCAATCCATTCCTTACGGCTCAATGCGTCAGCCACTACGTTTGCCTTCCTCAGGTGATAACGAATGTCACAATCGTAATCACTCAGCAATTCTAACCAATGGCACTGCCTCATGTTAAGCTCCTTTTGGTCAAGAATGTGTTGTAGACTTTTATGGTCGGTGAACACAGTGCATTTGGTTCCATATAGATAATGTCTCCATATCTTCAAAGCAAACACTACCGATCCAAGTTCTAAATCATGAGTGGTGTAGTTCTTCTTATGAATTTTTAGTTGTCGAGAAGCATAGGCAATCACCTTCTCTCTCTGCATCAACACAGCGCATAAGCCTTTATGTGAAGCATCACAATAGACTACAAAATCTTCGCTTCTTTCAGGCAAGGCTAGAATTGGCGCACTGCACAACTTCTGCTTTATAACTGAAAAGTGTTTTCTTCCTTTTCACCCCAATCAAATTTGATTCCTTTCTGAGTAAGCTTCGTCATTGATTTAGCAATCTTCGAAAATCCTTCGATGAACCTTCGATAGTAACCAGCAAGACCTAAAAATTAGCGGATCTCCGTCGGTGTCTTAGGAGATGCCCAATCTTTGATAGATTCGATCTTGGCTGGATCCACATGGATACCTCTGCTATCAATGACGTGACTGAGAAATTGTACCTTCGGAATCTAAAATTCACACTTTGAAAACTTGGCATACAACTTCTCTTTCTTAAGCAATTCCAAAATTGCCTTAAGATGTTCTTCGTGCTCTTTCTTGTCCTTTGAATAAATAAGTATATCATCGATGAAGACGATTACGAACTTATCCAAGTAAGGCTTGCATACTCGGTTCATGAGGTCCATGAATACCGCAGGTGCGTTTGTTAGTCCGAATGGCATAACCTGAAACTCGTAATGACCATACCGAGTTCGGAATGCCGTCTTTGGAATGTCTTGCTCTCGTACTCTAAGCTGGTGATAACCCGATCTCAAATCTATCTTTGAATAAATACTGGATCCCTAGAGTTGATCAAATAAATCGTCGATCCTTGGGAGTGGATAACGATTCTTCACTGTCAGCTTATTTAACTCACGGTAGTCAATGCACATCCTGAATGACCCATCCTTCTTTTTGACAAACAAGACCGGGGCTCCCCAAGGTGAGGAACTGGGTCTTATGAAGCCTTTGTCGGAAAGCTCTTGCAGTTGTTTCGACAATTCCTTCATTTCGGACGGTGCCAATCGATACGGTGTTCGAGCTACGGGAGCGGCTCCTGGAATTAAGTCGATCTGGAATTCCACTGGTCGAGCTGGAGGAAGACCCGGCAAGTCCTCGGGAAACACTTCAGGAAAATCTCGGACGATTGGTACGTCCTTAAGTCGCTTTCCTTCCGACTTGTCCTCCTCTTTCTTGGCGGATATCTGTGCCAAAAAGATCTGACATCCTTTTGCCATGTACTCTTGAGCCTTTGAACATGAGATAATGGTCAACCGAGATTCTCTCCCGTTGTTACTTTCGTTACCATGAAAAATCAAAGTTTCATTTCCATAGGGAATTTGAACAAGTTTCTCATCACATACGATCACGGCGTGACACCTTCTTAACCAATCCATGCCGATAATAACGTCGAAACTACCCAGTTCTACGGGCATTAGATCTATGTTGAACGGATGGTTTAAGAAATTTAAAGTGCAACCCCGCATAATAGTGTCTACCCCGACTATTTTCCCGTCTGCTAGTTCGACATCATAACTATTTTCTAATGGAGTTGGGGCGATGTTAATCAGGGAACTAAATGCAGTAGATATAAAGCTTCTATCGGCACCAGTGTCGAATAAGATAGATGCATAGTGGTTGTTTAAGAGGAACGTACCCGTGACGACATTGGAGTCCGGGTCCCTCGATGCATTCCCTTTCTTCTCCGCATTCCCAACTGCATACACCCAGCCTTGTGCACTCCCATTTCCTCCATCCTTATTCTTCAACTTTGGACAATCTCTCTTGAAATGTCCTGGAGCTCCACATTCAAAACAACCATTCCCCTTGGGATTTGCCCCATTGCCCTTCTGAGTATTAGCAGCATTTGTGTTGCCAGAACTCCTGCAGTCGCGGGCAAAGTGCCCTACCTTGTTGCACTTGTGGCACTTCTGAGTACACGGGCCATTGTGGTGAAAATGGCACTTGGTGCACTTGGGCAAGTTTCCCCCATATGGTTTCCTTTCACCTGTCCCCATATTGTAGACCTTGGCGACATTCTGCCTCTTGAAGGGTTGTTGTTGATGACCATGGTTGTTTCTGGATGAATCTTCAGCCTTCCTTTTGTTATCAGTCTGCCTTTCCGCATAGGTGCGGAGTTTCTGATCCATCAAGTCATTGGCCAACTCAATAGTCTCATCCAACGTCTTGGGTCTGGCAGACTTGACATTTCCATAAATGTTATCAGGAAGTCCACTGATGTACTTGTCAACCTTCTCGGTTTCATTAGCAACAAACTTGGTACATATCAGGGTTAGCTCTTGGAAACGTTCAGTGTATGCTGGAACATCGTTCCCTTTGACCTTTAGGTTCCACAACTCGATTTCTAGTTTCTTGATTTCACCCTGCGGACAATACTTGTCTGTCATTTTCTTCTTGAGCACTTCCCAAGTCATTGAATATGCATCAGGACCTAAGGATCTTATCTGACCATTCCACCAAGTCAAAGCAGCCCCTAACAGAGTGCAGGTGGCAAACTTAACCTGGTTTTCAATAGCACAACCACTGATATTGAAAACTGATTCCATCTTCTCGATCCACCGGGTTAAACCGACAACGCCTTCATTTCCTTTAAAGTTCAAAGGTTGACACTTCATGAAGTCAGCGTAGAAACAAGGGCGCGCAGTTTGCACGTTCCTTCGGTTATCCCCGTGTGAACTGTGGCTTCCATCTCCATTAGTGGAGTTTCGCAGAAGAGCTTGATCAATCATAGCTTGGACGGATTCTGGAGTCATGTTGTTTGGGTTGGTGTTGTTAGGAGTGGTATTCGGTCCTCGTCTTGTCGCAGGTGCCATGATTTGTCTAAATCACAAGAGACAAAACGTGAGGTCATAATCATAACGAGATATACAATAATTTACAGATGAGACAACAACACAAGAGAGGTATATAGTACAACATAACACATCTATTTCATTCATAACTTGGAAAATTTTACATGAAATAGTTTTTGGTTTTTCGTCCTTTTCTCAGATATCCGTTTCTTGCACAAGATAAGTGAAAACATACAAATACAAAGTATTTTTGGGTACGTTTTTGGTCATTTAAGTCCGGTTTTAGTGGAAAAGGGTATGTGTAATTAAGCACATACCACTTGCCAACTTGTCTAACGGATCGTTTTCCCTTATTGGCAAGATGTGCGTAGATTTTCTAAGTCGATCCACAATCACCCAGATGGTGTCAAAACCTTGTGACGACTTAGGAAGCTTGGTGATAAAATCCATGTGATAATTATCCCACTTCCACGTCGGGTATTACTGGTTGTCCTAAACAGTCCCGATGGCCTTTGGTGTTCGACCTGTGATCTCGCACAGTCAAGCACTTGCTAACATAGGTGGCGATGTCAGCTTTCATATTGGGCCACCAATATAGCTTTTTCATGTCTTGGTACATCTTTTCAGAACCGGGATGGATAGAGTATTTCGACTTGTGGGATTCGTGCATAATCACGGATCTTAAGTCGCCATAGCATGGTAACCAACTTCTGCCGTTTAAACATAAAGTTCCGTCGGCGCGTGGTTCCAACTTTTCCTTGGGTCTATATTTCGATCTTACCCCCTACATCTTCATTATCAAGGTTCTCTGGTTTAGGGCTTCGATTTAAAGCTTTAGTTTTGTGTGGGAAGATCCAAGCCATAGTTATATAAGGCTCGAACCTCAAATGGCTCAATCGTTTCCTTACGGCTCAATGCATCGGCACACGTTTGTCGCTTTCCAGGGTGATAACGAATGTCACAATCCGTAATCACGTAGCAACTCTAGAGCCAACGGCGTTGCCTCGTGTTAAGTTCCTTTTTGGGTCAAGAATGTGCTGTAGGACTTTTATGGTCGGTGAACACGGTGCACTTGGTTCGGAAATAGCTAATGTCTCCCTTTTCTTTAGAGCAAACACCACGATACCAAGTTCTAAATCATGTAGTGGTGTAGTTTTAACCCATACAACATACTATGTGATTAATAAAAACTTAGTTGTATAAATCCTTTTGGAAACTAAAAGTATACTTGGTTAAGGTTGGCTTAGTTACGAGTTAAGACAAGCATGCCACCCTCTTGACCTCACTGTTTCGGACAGCATGTTTCTGAAACACGATGACTACCAGGTTAATAAACCTTGGGTTGAAACTCACTAACAAACTAGAATGTTTTCTTTCTTTTTTTCTTCTTGTTTTATTGTCAACGCGATATACATATTTGTAGTAAACAGTGGTATCAACTTGCTAAATCCTAGAGTACATAAAGAAAAGCTGGGGAGCATGGGGACTTGACTACCCTACCCTACTACTACTACTAACTAAACTGTAGGGATAAAACAATCATGGGAAATCATGGACTAGTAACCTACATGCATATATACTAACTAGCCCCCATCAAGCAAAATTTCGGTCCCATGCACCAAAGGGTGATAACTTAGTCAAAGTTGGCATAATTCACTAGAATAGCTAACTAGTAGAACTAAATTAGGCTTGTCTTCACCCACAGGCAAACACGTCACCTTGGGAAACCTTTTCGACCCTGTAAGACTTAATTATAAATTCAACAACTAGTAGTTTATGATAGTAGGCCTATCAAAGATTATTTTATAACTTGAATCGTCGAAATTGGTTAAGTAACAAAGAAGTTAAGAGGTCTTAAAGTTGAATAACAAAAATCAATATCCTTCCACTATATTAAGAGTAGCTAGCAAGACAATTTTTACTCAAGGCTTTTGCGACACATTTGCCAAACATAAAAACGAACCAAGAACCGTCATTAGAAGTCTAACGTGCCATTTGTAACTAACCTTCTTTTTGACAAACAAGACCGGGGCTCCCCAAGGTGAGGAACTGGGTCTTATAAAGCCTTTGTCGGAAAGCTCTTGCAGTTGTTCTGAAAATTCCTTCATTTCGGACGGTGCCAATCGATACGGTGTTCGAGCTACGGGAGCGGCTCCTGGAATTAAATCGATCTGGAATTCCACTGGTCGAGCTGGAGGAAGACCCGGCAAGTCCTCGGGAAACGCTTCAGGAAAATCTCGGACGATTGGTACGTCCTTAAGTCGCTTTCCTTCCGACTTGTCCTCCTCTTTCTTGGCGGATATCTATGCCAAAAAGATCTGACATCCTTTTGCCATGTACTCTTGAGCCTTTGAACATGAGATAATGGTCAACCGAGATTCTCTCCCGTTGTTACTTTCGTTATCATGAAAAATAAAATTTTCATTTCCATAGGGAATTTGAAAAAGTTTCTCATCACATACGATCACGGCGTGACACCTTCTTAGCCAATCTAAGCCGATAATAACGTCGAAACTACCCAGTTCTACGGGTATTAGATCTATGTTGAATGGATGGTTTAAGAAATTTAAAGTGCAACCCCTCATAATAGTGTCTACCCTGACTATTTTCCCGTCTGCTAGTTCGACATCATAACTATTTTCTAATGGAGTTGGGGCGATGTTGATCAGGGAACTAAATGCAGTAGATATAAAGCTTCTATTGGCACCGGTGTCGAATAAGATAGATGCATAGTGGTTGTTTAAGAGGAACGTACCCGTGACGACATTGGAGTCCGGGTCACTCGATGCATTCCCTTTCTTCTTCGCATTCCCAACTGCATACACCTAACCTTGTGCACTCCCATTTCCTCCATCCTTATTCTTCAACTTTGGACAATCTCTCTTGAAATGTCCTGGAGCTCCACATTCAAAACAACCATTCCCCTTGGGATTTGCCCCATTGCCTTTCTAAGTATTAGCAGCATTTGTGTTGCCAGAACTCCTACAGTCGCGGGAAAATGCCCTACCTTGTGGCACTTCTGAGTACACGAGCCATTGTGGTAAAAATGGCACTTGGTGCACTTGGGCAAGTTTCCCCATATGGTTTCCTTTCACCTGTCTCCATATTGTAGACCTTGGTGACATTCTGCCTCTTGAAGGGTTGTTGTTGATGACCATGGTTGTTTCTGGATGAATCTTCAGCCTTCCTTTTGTTATCAGTCTGCCTTTCCGCATAGGTGCGGAGTTTCTGATCCATCAAGTCGTTGGCCAACTCAATAGTCTCATCCAACGTCTTGGGTCTGGCAGACTTGACATTTCCATAAATGTTATCAGGAAGTCCACTGATGTACTTGTCAACCTTCTCGGTTTCATTAGCAACAAACTTGGTACATATCAGGGTTAGCTCTTGGAAACGTTCAGTGTATGCTGGAACATCGTTCCCTTTGACCTTTAGGTTCCACAACTCGATTTCTAGTTTCTTGATTTCACCCTGCGGACAATACTTGTCCGTCATCTTCTTCTTGAGTACTTCCCAAGTCATTGAATATGCATCAGGACCTAAGGTTCTTATCTGACTATTCCACCAAGTCAAGGCAGCCCCTAACAGAGTGCAGGTGGCAAACTTAACCTGATTTTCAATAGCACAACCACTGATATTGAACACTGATTCCATCTTTTCAATCCACCGAGTTAAACCGACCACGCCTTCCGTTCCTTTGAAGTTCAAAGGTTGACATTTCATGAAGTCGGCGTAGAAACAAGGGCGTGCAGTTTGCACATTCCTTCGGTCATCCCCGTGCGAACTGTGGCTTGCGTCTCCATTGGTGGAGTTTCGCTAAAGAGCTTGATCAATTATGGTTTAGAAGGATTCTAGAGTCATGTTGTTTGGGTTGGTGTTGTTAGGAGGGGTATTCGGTCCTCGTCTTGTCACAGGTGCCATGATTTGTCTAAATCACAAGAGACAAAACGTGAGATCATAATCGTGACAAGATATACAATAATTTATAGATGAGACAACAACACAAGAGAGGTATATAGTACAACATAACACATCTATTTCATTCATAACTTGGAAAATTTTCACATGAAATAGTTTCTGATTACACAAAATACAATACAAAAGATCTAAGGCTATGCTAGCGGGGAAAACCCCTAATACTTAACATGCCTGTACAACGACCTAGCAAGACAAAATAACATAAACCACTAGACGTGACTGTCAGCATCCCCAGAAGCATCCTGGTGATCTGGAATCCTAGTATCTGGTGCTGGCTGTCTAGCTTTCTGCTGCCCTCACAGTGCTAGTATCTTTGTTTGCATGTCGCCCATCTCTCGTCTCAGGTCTCTTATCACTCGGAGAGTCTCTACCATCTGCTCCTGACGCCTACTGTCAGTCTCTCGAAGCGCTGTCATCTCAGCCTGCTGCATCTGGAAACGAGTCTCATATACCTAGTGCCGTGTCTGAATGAGAGTACTCTGCAGCTGTAGCTGTGCCTGATGTGCCTGGATATGGGTCTCGTGTGCATACACATGATCATGGTGGGTCTGAAGCTCCTGATGGGTCGCCTGACTCAATCCTAACGAGTGAGCCCAAGCCTCTCAGGAAGCATAGGCCTCCTCCTCCACAATCCATACTGTCTCCTGGAGAGTCATCCTATCCCCCATAAGTAAGTCGACCTGCTGTGAGTCCATATCGACTCACTGTGATATATGAGTCCTACCATCCTGAGCATCCTCTAGTAAAGCATACAAGTCCTGTGTATCACGCCCATGGAGCTCAGCAAGCTCTGTAACCCTAGTATTGACCTCTCCCACAGTCATAGGTGCTATCTCAGGAACTGCCTTGGTCGGATCTACCCAAGTATCCCTAATACCATACCCAACCTCACTAATCCCCTATCATCTCGCTTCAACATCTACTGTGCTGACAAACCCATAACCTACCCCTTGACCTCCTGTAGGTCTAACAGTAGAACTCTCTCCGATCTTGTACCTAGAGCCTAGAGCAAACAAGCACGACCTCTTGCGAGGTAGCTTCTCAGACTCGGGAATATCATCCCTATGGTCAACATGTGGTGGTAGGTATAGAGATGGTGCTAGTGGTGGTAGTGGAGGTGATAGTAGTGCAGCAGTAACCGCATCAACAAGGGCCTGGGTGGAGGCCATCCTGAGTGTCTGGATTTAGGTTGGACACCCAGATGATGGTAGTAATGGTGATGACACAGGTGGTGGTAATGAAAGTGCAGGTGGGGCCGTGCACCTAGCAAGGCGCTCTCTTGTAGAGGGTGGTGATAGTGAGATAGGTGGTGATGGTGATGGAGCAGTCATGGCTAGAAGTCTCTCAACTTCTGCCTCTGGTGGAAGGGATATAGAATCCTGAAGCCGAACATTGATCCTAGCTCTAGTGGTAGAAATGTCAGTGGAGGGTGGTGGTATAACAGGCTCTGTTCCCTCAGGTGAGGAAACAAGCTCAACAGTAGGTACAACGACAGCAGAGTCGGCTGGAGCTAAATGCTCCTCCTCCTCCTCCTCCTCCTCTTCCTCGTTCTCCTCGTCCTCATCCTCATCATCGGCGTCATCCCTAGATGAATCGCCATCATCATCATCTCCATCATCTACCAGTCTATAGGATAGTCAGCCGGACCATCCTCGGTCTCATCATCCTTATACTCCTCAGGATCCTCTTCTGGATCCGACTCAACAACATATCCTGGTGACTCAGCAGTAGGTGAAACAACAGGAGGTAATGGCTGCTCCTTAACCGGAAGCACATGCTCATCCTCCAATGGTATATACTCAGGGTATATAGGCTCTGGCACGTAGTCAGGATCATGTGCCTGTATGAACATAGGCTCACGCTCATCCTCGTCTTGTGGTACTGGCAGTGTCTGTGGATCCTCTGGGCCTGGTATGTAATCCGGTGATGGTGGGGCTACCGGCTGTATAGGGAGTCCATCGTATCCTAATACGATGACTCGTGGAGAACCACCGTCAGATACTTCCTCATCGGCTCCCCAGAAGACTCTGCCTGGCTCGGAGTCGGTATAGACGGAAGTGTAGGTGACAGCGGATGATGTAGAAGACATGACTACTGCAAAAATCAAAAATAACTTATATAAGTATTACTTATAAGACTCTTATAGTAATATACGTAGTATAATTTATATATGCGTATATCAATC